>PVHY01014799.1:0-37518 GCA_004024945.1 Uropsilus gracilis | reverse complement strand
GGGCTTCTTGTTTTGTTTTTGCTAAGTTGTGTGAGTTCCTTGTGAATCTTTGTTATTAAACACTTCTCTTGTAGGGGGCAAAATTTTTTTCCCATTCGGTTGGGCTTCTTTTTGTTTTGTCTGTTGTCTTTTGCTGTACAGAAGCTTTTTAGTTTGATGTAGTCCCAGTTGTTTATCTTTTCCTTTATTTTTTTGCCATCTGTAGATGTGTCCAGAAAGGGATTATAATCACTGGGAATTATAATTCACTGAGGGTTTTGCCCAAGTTTTCTTTTATGTATTTTATGGTTTCAGGTCTGACATTTTGAGTTGTTTTTTGTACATGGTGTGAGAGAATTGTCTTGGTTCATTCTTTTGCATTTCTTGGTCCAGTTTTCCCAGCACCATTTACTGAAGTCTGTCTTTGTTCCAATGTAAGATTTTCATTCCTTTGTCAAAGATTAGTTGACTACATATGTGTGGTTTTATTTCAGGACACTCAATTCTGTTCCATTGGTCTGATTGTCTGTTATTGTACTAGGACCATGCTGTTTTAATTACTATGGCTTTGTAGTATAATTTTGAAATCTGGAATAGTTAAGCCTCCATTCTCTAATTTTTTGGTCAGGAGGCTAGACCTCCCAATTTGGACAAAGGTGTGTGAACTCTCAAAACCCTGATAAACATCCACTGGTATTCTGCTTTATGATACGATCTTCTGTTCATATCTTCCTCCCTTCTGGAATATGAGTTCCCTGAGTACAGAGAATACTTCTAATTCATCTCTTGAGCCTTCTGCTCCATAGAGAATAGGATTTGAGTTCTTTTCCCAACAGGCATATTCCATTTCAGTGGGGTCCATGTTCTGATAATGCATTTCTTAGATAAAGAAAAGTAATAAAGGAAAAAATACTCCTTTGATTATAGGTGACCACTGTCCCCTGATATCCTGTAAGTATTTATGAGACAGCATGACAGCAAAATATCTTTCCTACACTATGAAAATCATAGTCTGCACTTCCATATGTACTTCTCAACAGCATCAGGGAGTCCATCTTAATGAAGGTGGAAAATAAACTTCTAAATCTCAATTCACTCTAGTTGGATTAAAGTATTGGATGAGCACCCAACCACTGCTGAAGGGAGGCAGAAGGACATGCTGGCAGAAGCATGATGTCTAGAGCAAAACCTACCATTGAATTTTACCATTAAATAACTTCTAATTTTTGGCATCCAAATGCTTACTTTTAATATTTTTTAATTGTGCATATTTATATTGAGGTAGCATTGCCTTAAACACTGTATATGATTTAAGGGTAGGTGTCCACAACTCTTTAGATATCTGCTAGCATACCTACCACCCAAGCACCCATAATCCTACGTAAAAGTCCACTAGGAGGAATCTCTTCTTTTCTCTCTTTCTTTACCCTCTCTCCTTCAGTAGGCTCAATCCTACAGTCTAGGATTTGTTTTTGTTTTGATTCATCTGTTCCATTGTTTTAGTTTCTTCATACTCCACATATGAGTGAAATCATCTGCTATCTTTCTACTTCTGACTTATTTATTTAGCATAATATCCTACAATTCCATACATATTGACAAGTTTTCATATTTATATCCAAGTAGTATTCCATTTTCTGTAGATACCACATCTTCATAAGCAATCATCTGTTATCAGGCACTTTATTGTTTTTATAACTTGGCTGTTGTAAATAATAGTGTAATAAACAGGAGTGCAGAAACAGTGTTTGAAGCAATGATTTCACACTGCCTGAATAGATCAGGAGAATAATTGATGGATCATAGAGTTTATTATTTTGAGAAATCTTCACTGTTTTCCAGAGGAACTAGAGCAGCCTACCTTTCTACCAACAGTGTTCAAAGATTTATTTTACTCCACATTTCAAACAATGTCTGCTGTTTCTGGGGTTTTGGTATGTGTCATTCTACAAGGTAAAAACATTCTATAAGGTAATAACTCACTGTGGTTTTGAATGGCATTTCATAATGGCAAGTGATGGTGAGAATTTTTTTTCATTTGCCTGTTTTATAACCTTTTGTCTTCTTTGGAGAAAGTGACTACATCTTCTGTCCATTTTTTTTATCCCAGATAATAAGCTGTTTTTTAGAATTTGTGATAGTTTCTTTTATTGTAAGAAGCATTGTAGGTTGTGTAAGCATGAAACAACATCATGGAGCATTTTATTTATGCTTATTTCTACGTATTTGATGTTTCAGGTTTAAGGTTAACTTTTCAAATATGGTGTAAAGACAGTGGTCTAATTTAACTCTTATACGTGTGACTGTCCAGTTTTCCAGCACCATTTGTTGAAAAAAATGTTTCTCCATTGCACAATAATAATTCCTTTGCCATAAATTAACTGTTCGTATAAGTTTCAGGTTTTTTCTGAGCTCTTAATTCTATCCCTATACCATATTCTATTGGTTATTAATACTTCTTAATATAGTTTGAAGTCTGGGAATAGAATACCCCCTTCCTGTTGTTTTTTTTAAATATTCTTTAGTTCTTAGGAATTTTCAGTAATTCAATATAAATTTCAGTAACATTTGCTCTATTTCTTTGAAGAATGTCATTGAAACTTTCATTAGAATTGCTATAGTGCATTGAGTAAGATGGAAATTTTAACAATGTTAATTCTTTCAATCCATGAGTTAGAGATGTTTACTCATTTTTTTTAATAATGTCTTACATGGGTGAGCGTGCCAAATCAGGAACCACCAGAAATTCCTGCCACCACCCTTATAGGACCCAAGCAGCTGCCAGGCCCATCCAGGTATGTCCAGATCTTTGGAACCAAGAGGGGAAAGGCCTCCCAGGTGAGCACACCAAATCAGGGACTGCTGTACAATCCTGGTTCATCAGTGCCATGTTAGTTCTACATTAGTGGCACTGGCTCAGGCAAGGAAACCAACAATAGCCACAACACAAGAGTGAGAACATTCCCCTCACAAAAGGGGAACAAATAACAAACCCGAGACTCACTACCAAGCAAAGTGACTCCCAGGAAAGCAGCCTCAGAGAAACATGGAAAAGTAGAATAAATCCAACAAATGTAAGGAAAAGAAAAAAAAATCACACCTACCCATTGTCCTCTCTGACTCCAAAGGAACATGTCTATCAAAAGAGCAAACCCAAAGCAAAGAACAAAAATAAATAAACATAAACAAAAGGGAAGATAGATTAATAGCCCCAGTACCATTACCAGTCAAAGACACTTTCAGAGAAACACAGAAGAACAAGTTAGACTCAATCAGCCTAAGAGAGAGAATTACTGAGACAAAAGAAGATAGATCCTACAGCAGAAGTATGCCCATTACCCTTTCTGATTGCAAAATAGCCAACAGAAGCAAGGAAGCTGATCACCACAGCAGCATAGGCACAAGGTAGAATTGATCACAACCTGGTAAAGGATTCTAATTACCATTCCAACCAATATGGGAAGACCCTATCTTCCCAATAATTAAAACAAGCCCAAAAGCAAAACACTGGAAGGAGGGAACATGCAAATACCCAACCAAGCCCTACAGGAAACAATACATCACCAAAGGAAAGACAACCTCCAGAACCCAGCAAGGATGACATAAAAGAAATGCCATATCTGTCAGACAAATAATTAAAACTCAGCATGACAAAAGCATTCAAGGAGTTAAGAGAAAAAGTAGAAAAATATATATCAATAAAAGTAACATAATTAAAGAACTAAAGAACAAGATTGAATCCCTTTAAAAAGAAACAGAGACCTCAGGATGTCAAAATAGCAACAGACTCAAAAATTCAGGGAAAATCCATGAAAATGAACTGGATGAAATAGAAGAAAGGATCAGCAATCTTGAAGACATTGAAATAAAAAGGACCAATAAAGAAAAAGAAAGAAAAACACAAAGTAAGAAAACAAGAAAAACTCAGAGATCTGTAAGATTTCATAAATAAAGAAAACATACAAGTAATTGGAATCCCAGAAGGAGAATAAAGTAACATGGGACTGAAAGGTTATTTTAGGAAACAATGGAAGACTTTTCAAACCCGAAGAAGGAAGTGAAAATATACATATAGGAAGTCAGAAGGACAACAAACTACCTTAATGAAAGAAAAACCACAACAGGAAACATCATCATAAAACTTCCAAGATAAGGAAAGAATAATGAAACTGACCAAAGAAAGAAAACAGATAACACACAAAGGAAAACCTACTAGGCTGACTTCAGATTTCTCTGAAGAGAAACTTCAGGCAAGGAGATACTGCAGCCACATTTTCAAAAAATTCTAAAGCAAAAATGCCAGAATCAAGAATCAAGAATACTCTACCCAGTGAAGACCTTCTCCCTGTATGAAGGAAAAATTAAAACCTTCTCAGACAAGTGAGATCTCTAGAAATTCATTAGCACTAAATCCCTACTCTAAGAAGTCAAACAAGAAAACTTAAGACCAAAACTGACTGAAAAATAAAAAGGAAGAACAAAACAAGAAAGCAAACCGGAACTTCAAAATGACCACCAAAATGCCAACTTCTGACTCTCAAGTATCAATAATCGCTCTAAATGTTAATGGTCTAAACTCATAATTAAAAGACAGAGTAGCAGACTATACCAAAAAGCAAAAAACCCAAGATTCTGCTACCTCCAGGAAACACATTTAATCTCTAAAGATAAACACAGACTGAAAGTAAAACAGACCAGGCATGGTGGTGCATGCCTGTAAGCGGCAGCCTAGGAAGCTACAGCGGGGGCCAGGGATCATGGTTCGAGTCTCTCCAGGGTCACAAAGCGAGACCTAGTTCCAAAAAAATAGCTGGGCATGGTGGCATGCACCTGTAATTCCAGCTACCTGGGAAGCTGAAGCTGGGTATTGCTGAATCTGTGATACCCCAAGCAACATGAGCCTGTGGTTGCACAGGCAAAAATAGTGAGACCTAGTCTCAAAACAAACAAACAAACAAAAAAAGTAAAACAATCCTCAGGTATATGACCCCAAAAAGAAGACAGGGGTATTCATTCTTATAGCAGATAAAACAGATTTCAAATTTTAAAAAGTGACAAAGGACAAGGAAGGCCTCTACCTCATGATAAAGACATTAATTCACCAGAAAGGTTTTGAAATTATTAACATATATTCACCAAAAGAGGGAGCACCAAAACTCATAAGACAACTACTTAAAGTGAACATTGGTGAAAGTATACATGTGATAGTTGACTTTAACACTCTACTGTCATCATAGGACAGTTTAACAAAACAGAAACTACACAAAAGCTTTAAAGGAAGATCTAGACCAAATGGACTTAACGGGTATATACAGGATGATGCACTACCAAGGAAAAGAATATACTTTTTTTAAAACACACATGGATCATTCTCCAAAATTGACCATATATTAGGCCATAAGACAAACATGAATAAATATACAAAGTTTAAAATAATTCCAACTTTTTCCTCTGATCATGAAATCAACAGTGTAAAGAAAATAAGAAGAGTGTCTATTATAAGGAAACTGAACATCATGCTAGTGAATGACCACTGGGTAAATGAGAAAATCAAAGAAGACATTAAGACTTACATCATAACAAAAGATAGAAATGACACAACATTCCAAAATGTGTGACACTCAGCAAAAGCGTTATTTAGAGGCATATTCATAGCAATATAGGTCCAAAAAGCAAAAAACAACCCAAAGAAATAATCTAATCTCCCAATTTGAGGAGCTAGCAAAAGAGCAACAAAAATTTGCAAAACCTAGCATAACACAGGAAATAATAAAAATCAAAGCAGAAATAAACAAAATAGAAACCAAAAAGATAATCCAGAAGATAAGCAAAAGCAAAAGCTGGTTCTTCGAAAAAAATAAATAAAATTGATAAACCCCTAATAAGGTTCAACAAAGAAATCATGGAGAAAACTCAAATAAAAAGGATCACAAATAAAAAAGGAAAATTATAACCAACAAAGCAGAAATAAAAAAGTTAATTAGAGACTACTATGAGCATCTATATTCAAACATATACAACATCATGGAGGAGATGGACAAATTCTTAGGAGTATACAGTCACCCAAAATTGAACAAAGAAAGTAGAGGACTTAAAAAGGCCATCACAAGTAGCAAAATTGAATTAGTCATCAGAAGTCTCCCTAAAAACAAGAGCACAGGACCAGGTGGTTTCACAAGTGAATTATACCAAAATTCAAAGATGAAATAATACTTGCGTTATTAAAACTCTTCAAAAATTTTGAAAAAGAAGGAAAACTACCAAATACATTTTATGAAGCAAACATTACACTTAATATCAAAACCAAATAAAAATAGCACAAAGAAAGAAAACTATAAGCCAATCTCCCTAATGAACACAAATATAAAATTCTAAACAAAATCCTGGCAAACTGAATCCAAAAATGCATAAAAAGGATTACTTACCATGACCAAGTGGGATTTATCTCAGGGGCACGGGGATGGTTCAACATCTGAAAATCAATCAACAAACACCATCACATCAACAAGGAGAAAATCAAAAACCATATGGTTATATCAATAGACACTGAAAAAAGCAATTTGATAAAGTTCAGCATCCATTCATGATGAAAGCCCTTGAAAAATCAGAATAAAAGGACACACCTCAACATAATAAAGGCATTTATGACAAATCCACAGCAAACCTCATCCTTGATGTGTGGGGGAGAGGGAGTGGGCAAACAAATCATTTCAACTAAAATCTGGAACCAGGCAAGGAGGCCTAGTCTTACTACAACTTTTCAACACAGTGCTGAAGTTCTAGCTAGGGCAATAGGCAAAAGAAAGACATAAAAGGAGTACAAACAAGGAAAGAAGAAATGAAGCTATCACTGTATGCAGATGATATGATACTTTTTATATAGAACCCCCCCCCCAAAAAATCCACAGAAAAACTAGTTAAAATAAACCAGTTCAGGAAGGTAGTTGGATACAAAATCAACACACAAAAATCAGTCTTATATGCAAAAATCAATCAGAAGAAGAAGAAATTTAAAAAAAAAACAATGTCATTTACCATCACACCAATGAAAATTAAATACCTGGGGATAAATCTAACAGACATGAAAGACCTATACAAATTAAATCACAAAATATTGCTAAAAGAAATAGAAGACATAATGAAATGGAAAGACATTCCCTGCTCATAGTTTGGAAGAATTCCTATGAAAAGCAATCTGTAGATTGAATCTATAGATATCAACGCAATTCCAATAAAAATTCTAATGACTTTCTTTGAAGAGATAGAACAAAAATTATTGAAATTCATAGGAAATAATAAAAGACCTGAAATATCCAACCTGCCTGACCAGCAGAAGAGAGAATGGAGGTGTACAATCCAAATTTTAAATTATATTACAAAACATTATAATTAAAACCACATGGTACTACTGGAACAAAAACAGACACACATATTAGTAGAACAGAATTGAATATCCAGAAATAAAGCCACACATATATGTTCAACTAATTTTTGACAAAGGTGTAAAAAACATATATTGGACAAGGATAGATTCTTCAATAAATGGTGCTGGGAAACTGGATTACTACATGCAAAAAAAATGAACCTAGACTACTCCCTCATAGCACATACATAAGCCAACTCAAAATGGATAAAACACTTAGATGTATGACGTGAAACCATAGAATATATAGAGGAAAATATAGGCAAAACATCCAAGACTTACACTTCAGAAACCCCTTTCAGGAAACATCTAAAGATGTTAAAAAAAAAATAGCTGGGATTACATCAAATTAAAAAGCTTCTATATAGCAAAGAGAAGACAATAACCAAAACAAAAAGATACCCTACTAAATAGAAAAAAAAATGCCCTTTATATAAGTGATAAGAGTCTGTAACAAAGATCCACAAAGAATTAACACAATTTAACAAAAAAAAAACAAAAATTTCAGTCAAAAATGGGGAGAACTAAAAAGATACCTCTCCAAAGAGAAATTACAAATGACCAAAAGGCAAATGAAAAAAATAGTTGACATCACTAATAAGCAGGAAAATACAAATCAAAACCACATGAGATACCACCTTACAACATTAAGAACGGCCCATATAAAATAAAATAAAATAAAATAAATTGGGTAACAAGAAGTGCTGACATGGATGTGAAGAGAAAGGAACACCCTTATACTGCTGGTAGGATTGCAAACTGGTCTAGCCACAATGGAAATCTGTGTAGAGGACCCTCAAACGACTGAAAATGGAACTACCATTTGATCCAGCAATCCCACTTCTGGGAATCTACCCAAAGGATACAAAAATATATGGACACCTGTACTGGATATTTATTGCAGTACTATTTACAATAAGCAAGAGAGAGGAGGAGGGGTGTAAAATCAGGGTGGGGGAGGAGCACAAGAGATTAAGATGATGGTTCACTGGGACAAGGCGGTGAGAGATCCCTAGCAAATATAACAACGTAAAATATTGCATGTATAATCAAATTTTTTAAAAATGATAGAAAGTCTTATTGTTCTTATTGCACAAGTCTTTCACCTCCTTTGTTAGGTTTATCCCTAGGAAATTTGTTCTTTTTGATGGGATTGTAAATGCAGTTATTTTCTTGATTTCTCTCAAAATTTGCTGTCTGCATAAAGAAATACAATATATCCTTGTATTGATTTTGTGTTCTGCCACTTTACTGATTTACAGTGATTGTAATAGTTTTCCCTGTGGAGTTTCTATGACTATCATTTTTTTAAATTCATTCTATAAATTTCCTCCCCCTGTCACTCCCTCCAATTATGTCACCTACAAATAGTTATAGTTTTACTTCTTCTTTTCCAATGTGGACCTCTTTCATCTATATCTCTTGCTTAATTACTGCATTTAGGACTTCTAACACCATATTGTATAGCTGTGGCAAAAGTGAACATCTTTGCCTTATACCTGATCTTGAAGGAATGGTTTCAAATTTTGATCACTGAACAGGATGTTAGCTGTATGTCTGTTATATGTGCTCATTATTATAGTTATGTACGATCTTTATATCCCCATTCTATTTATCATAAATGGACATTAAATCTTCCTAAATGCCTTCTCTACATTGATTGATCTGGATACATTGACCCATCCTTGAACCTACAGACTAAATCTTACTTGGATATGCTATATTTATGATCCTTTTCATGTGATATTAAATTCAATTTGTTAATATTTTGTGTGCATAATGTATATTAATATGCAGTTTCCATTTTTTATGGTTTCCTTGTCTGCTTTTAGTATCAACAATGTTGACCACATAAAGTGTGTTTGCAAGATATAATCTTCAACTTTTTGGAAGAGTTTGAGAAGGATAGGCATTGCTACCTCTTTAAAAATTTATTAGATCTCACTAGTGAAAACATCTGATCCTGAGATGTTTATTATAATGAGGGATTGGATTTTGTTGCTGTTGCTGTTTGCAATCTTTGAACAGTAGAAAGTTGATGACTGTTTTCTACTTATTTTTTGTTAGTACTCAATGAAAAAATATAATTGATTATTCTATGTCTGTAACTCTGGCCTCCTGTAAGATTTTATATGTTGCAAACTCCTTATTACTAATTTCTGAACATCTTGGGAACTGGAACAATATATTAAATTTTGTTATTATTTCTATCTTTATTTCATTACAACCAAGAGGTTATGCTTAATAAGTTATGCATTTTGCCAATTATGAATTTTTTATTATTATTAAAAGTACTCCTTATACAATGGTGTAAATGTAGAGGGGAAATAGTCTCTGGATCTTTGGAATTTGATTCTGACATGGTAAACAAAAACAGTGTTCATAACCCACCATTACAGAGAGAAATACATCACCCCACTTACCCTTGCTTACACCATTAGTTTTTGTTTTTTATAAAAGCACAGCTTCTATAGAATAAAATGGCCAGACTCATGTGAAAGAGATGCCTGGCAGCAAAACTTATTCAGCAATGGAAATGCTAGCTGTTTTATAAATTTCCAACATTTGCATTTTTTAAGCATCCTTACAGAAAGACTGTCAACAATATCACAGGTTGATTTTGACTGCAACAGTCACAATCTTTTGTTTATGAAACACTGGGATAATTTTTCTCCAGTATTGTTGCATTTTTACACTTTCTCTTCCTTTACCAGAAAATTTGCTTTCTGTCATTCACTTTATTTGATTCCAGATGCCCTTTCTTTTACCCTGTCTTTTTCCAATATCATTTCTAAGGCAGCATCTCGCCAAAGTCAGCAGCTCCTAGCAAGCAACCGTGTATTTATGTGGGCCACCTTTCATCAGAGAAGCTCTGCCTGTCTCAAAGACATTAACTCATGGTCCTTCTGGGACACACTCAGTAAGTCATAATTATATCCACTCTGAATGGAGGACTGCTCAGAATGCCGATGACTAACGGAAATTTACCCAAGAAACTGGATAAACTTGGATTAAAATTATCCAGCATCTCTGACTCCACAACTCAGACTCTCTACATGAAACATAATTTTCTATATTGCAGTCTGAAGTTATCTTTTTCTTTAACGTTAGTATCATAAATTTCAAGTTGGCAAAAATCTTAACCCCTAACATTCGCTATTTTAAATCCAAAAATAAAAGGAATCAAGAGCATAAAATAAGTCTCCTCAATAAATTTTGAGAGAAATTTATTTCAGCTTTGAGAGAACTGAACATTCACAAGCAAAAGAATGAAACACAGTCACTGTCTCACACCATATATAAAATTTGATCAAAGACGTGGAGGTAAGACCTGGAATCATTAACACACAAGAAAACAGACAAAATACATCATTGGTTCCTGTGGGTTTGGGGAGGGATTTGACTCCAATGGCATGAGAAATACAAGCAAAATAAACAAATGGGACTACATCAAACTAAAGTGCTTCTGTACAATGAAAGAAACTATTATAAAAACTGAAAAAAATCCTACTGAGTAGGAGAAGATATTGGCGATCATATATTAAGTGATGTATGATGAAGGACTAATATCTAAGATCTACAATGAACACATACAGTTGAATAAAAAGAAATCAAATAACTCAATTTAAAAAATGGGCAGAAAAGGTAAGTAAACACTTTTCCAAAGTAGACACACGAATAGTCAACAAGTACTTGAAAAATTGCTTCTCATCACTCATCTTCATGGAAATGCAAACCAAAACCACAAGACACCACCTTACTTTGTGAGAACGGCCCACAGCAAAAGCCCAGAAACACAATTACAGGTAAGGTTGTAGAGAACAGTGTAGGTAAGCTTGTGCACCATTGGTTGGATTGTGGACTGGTCCAGCTCCTATAGAAACCAGCAAGGAGATTCCTCAAAATAGTAAAAATAGATCTATCTTATGACCTAGTGACCCCTCTCCTTAGCATTTACCTTAAAGATGGTAAGATTATAGGTGTTAGGTGCTGGGTGGTAACATACACTGAATAGGCTAAACCTAAATCCCCATCAACATATACAATGCCATGAATAAATATTGTCTCAATAAACAATACCAAAAAAAAAGTCCCAGAAATCTAAGAAACAGGGCGAAATAACCAACTCTTAATGCAGAGTACAACTAGAATCAGCTCTGGATTCTCTCTGCTATGGCTTATAATTCACTTTATGTACCATGTTCTTCCGTTTTGCTTTTTTTAAACCATCCTCCTCCTTGCCTCTGTTCCTCCCTTCTCTAGCACATGTCAAACAGTTCTACACAAAAATGTGTCTCTTTTATCGACAACGTAAATTAAAACTAATTATAAATTCTTCCATTACTGCAAAGATGTAGTAGGATCTCTTTAAAGAAATGCAATCTGTTCAGCTTAGATCCACAGGGATCTCAAAATAGTTGCTAAAGTGCTCCCTACGAGACACATGCTTTGAAGTTAGTTTTAGAGATGGACACACTTTATTTGACTGGATTTTTATTGGTTCACCATGCTCGCAAGTCTCCAAAGTACAGCTGTCCACACTTTAATCACAAGATATAGGTTCTACTAAGATGCCCAGGGTACTCAGCTGATGACCCCGTTCATAAAAGGAGTTGCTGCAGGTTGATGCAGCAATTTCAAGTTCAAGAAATACCTTCAGACCTATTGTCCCCTTGGTCCTCATACTCCTGTATCAAGTGAGGAAAGAGCATCTGGTATCCTATCTCATATCCATAGACGCTTGTAGAGTAAATGAATTTTCAGGCATTTTGCTCTTCTGCCATTAGCTTCTCTGACCAGCACCTGTGGGCCCTCCCCATGACTGTACGTGCCTGATCCAGTGGGTGTGCACATGCATGAGTAGGCTCACCTAGGCCAAGGAGGTGGTGATAAAAGGGCAGTATCTCCCAGGGGAGAGGGAGGAGAAAGGAGAGAGGAGAATTCAACAGAGAAACTTAAGTGGCTGTTTCTTTGCTGTTCATTATTAAAAATTCTATATAGGTAATTTCAAGGGCTCTGACATTCTTTACCTGCTACAACCAATGATAAACCTACCTGGAATGGCTTTGTAATACTACGATATTAGAGCTCCGTAAGTTTAAATGGCTGAGATCCACTCCCTCATCTTTTCAACAAACAGCCCTTGGTTCCAGCTGCTCTCACGCTGTACAGGCTGTGCAGTCTCTGCCAAAACTGAGTTCCTAGAGGGCAAGCACTGGGTGATATTCACCCCCTGTGTTCACCTTACTGCACAGAGACTATGCCCAATAGGTGCCTCTTGCTCTGAAAGTGAATTCAATAAATAATCATATCACATTGACCTAAAACCCCTGTGGTCAGTCTTTGAGTGAATAGTGCCTGTTTCCACAAAATTTCGAGAGTGGAGGGATAAAGATTACCCTGCAGGGTCAGCCTCCTCTAGGAAGATCCTCCTGTGCCCTGGACCTCCCACTTCCTTGTCTGTGAGCCCTGGCTACCTCCAATACTGACTGCAGGCTAGCTCCTCCCCAGAAGCTCTCACTTACAGCACTGTTCTCTCACTCCTGACTCCTTCCTGCCTCAAGCACCCCCTGCTGGGGACTGAAGACTCACTTTAATTAAAGCCTGCTCTACTTTTCCCCTCAAATTGTCAATCACAGGGGCTGAGTTTTATTTCTCTGCTTCTCCTAGCTCTGTCCACCTCATGAGTAGTAGTTTTTCAATAAACACTGAGCATTCATGTGATTGATTCTCTTCTGCCTCACACAGCACCTCACACCTGATTAGACAAGCCAGGGCTGCCCTACCTGGCTCATGAAACAGCCAAGCCCGAAGTCTCCCTCAGGCAACACCTCTGTGGGGCTGCTCCATTCAGGGAATCCCAACTCCTGGCCACCTACACAGCCCCCAACCCCAGGAAGCCAGAGTTTGGTTCAGCATAGAAGAGCTCCAGTTCCATCAGCGCACAGAGCTCCCTGAAATCCAAAGAGCCCTGTGTGGCAGCCCGGGGACATAGCTGGGACTGCATGAATACAAAGTATCCTGGCTGCACTAACAGCTGTGTTGCAGTGAAGTGCTCAGCCTGCATTCCCCTCTGGGAAATGAGAGCCCAGTTCCAGGTGACAAAGAAGGCAAAGGAAAGCACTAATGCTGAAATGGTGTGGTGGTGGAGCTGTATAGGCTCTATCCAGGCTGTTAGGGATTCAGCTTTGTCAGTCTAATCAGAGACAGAGACAGGGAGATAAAGACTGACTGGGAAGAGAGGGGAAGAGAATGAAAAGGGCTGGGAAGAGAGAAGAGACAACTCTAAAGGTAGAGAGCAAGGAGAGAGGAGGGACAAGAAACAGTGTGATGAGGGATAAAAATAAAGAGGAAAGAGAGAGGAGAGGAGGAGGAGAGAAAAGAGAAACAAAGAAAGAAGCTGGGGAGAGAGAAAAGAAAGGAGAAACAAAGAATGAGACTTCATTAAGAATGAAAACAGAGTAACAATTTGGGGTGTGCTAGGGCTCCAAACCTGGGCATCCCCAGAGCTCAGCCTCAAGGAGCAGGACTCAAGACATGATGTGAGTGATCCCAGGACCCTAGGTGTGAGTGACTCAAGGCAATTGCATGCTTCATTTTAAATTTACACCTAAATGAGCTAATACAGCCTTTGAAGCAACTGCGTCTAGGCCATGATGCACTTGGGTCAGGGGTCAGCCCAGAGTCAGGCCATATGGTTACTAGAAAAACAATTGGAAATAATAACCCTGGGGCTGGGGGGCTCTTCACTCAAGTTTGATGTGGTAATGTCATACCATGTGACAAGTCACTGGATTTTACCACTTGCAGAGAACAGGTGGGGTGTTCCAGCTAAAGACTAAGGATTGTATGCCATTCTGAACAAGTGGGTCAGAGCACACCTGTGAGCAGGCATGTGCATTTCCCAACCTTGGAAAGCCAGTGCTGACTCTCTTGGGCAGGACAGATGCCCCTCCACTTTCTTTATAACGAATCTCATAACTTGCCATTACATATGTATTTCACACAATACATATGTGTTATATTATTTTGTTATATTAATTTGTTCGTTTCTCTCCCCTGACCACCTCCCCATCCTAAACCTACTCTAGAAGGCAAAAATTCCAAACATGTTGATTACATATTTGACAATGAAAAATTGAGTGAATGAACTGTAAACTTGGTGAGATACTCAGTTCTGTCAATCTCTCAACTCATATATTAATTAGCCACTGCTGTTTGCTTGCAATTGAATAAAATTAGGCATCAAGTCATATTCAAAGTACATAGACTATATACACAGTACTAATTCTGTCATGTTTGAAAGCAATGACTTTTTGCCATGGTAGCTCTATTTTTCCCTTCTTTGGGACTGGATGCATTTGAAAAACATTTTTTAATCTTTGATAAAAGACAGCTTCATTAAAATGCATTATAAGTCACACCAATATGCACAGAATGTAATAAAAGGCTGATATTTCAAGGGAATGCAGTTAGGATTTTGAGACCCTGTCCTTACCTTAAATCTGCAAAATTTAAATAGGTTTATGAATTTGGAAAGATCAAGAGGTTCAAAGAATATTCTTCTAACCTTAGGATACAAGAGAATGTATCACTCAAGACAAATCCGTATGACACTGAGCTGGTCTGCTGAGGAAATAAGCAAGATTCACTTCCATTGATCTCCTGCCAGCTCACAGCTGTGTTAGGGGGCTGTGACCCCCAGTATTGGTGTTGATGCATTAAAATAGCTATTGTTAGCATTGGTGGGTGGAGATTTGGAGAAGGAAAGTTAAACCTTCTTTCAAGAAAAGAGAATTAAAGGATCAGGAAGGGCACAGAGAATGAAAGACATGGAACAGGAGAGAACAGAGAAGAAAGGGACAGAATCAGTAGAAAAGAGAACTGAGAACAGTAGAGAACAGAAGAGGACAGAGGAGAATGGAGAAGTAAGGAGCAGAGAGGTGCAGCAGGGAGGCTGGAGGCCTCAGAGCTGCCGCTGCCATGTGAGGCAGCAGGGCAGGGAAGAAAGCCAAGCTGTGGGCTTACATTCCCAGCCCAGGCTGGTGAGGAGCCCAGGAAAGCATGTTGGAGAAACCTGTGACCTGTGTTACCTGTCTTGGAAACATGGTACTTGAAAACTTGGTTTAATTTTGAAACTACAAAGTTTGGAAGCCTTCTGGAGAACTAAGGAGGCTTTGTTGTGTTGCTGTTTTCAACGTGAGACATCTGAAGTGCTTGCTGTGTTGCTGTATGGAGTGAGTTTTGCTGATGCCCAGCCACTCTGGAGTTGGAGCTGAAAGAATGCTGGAGCTGTGCCTTTTGCGGAAGAATTGACGATGCCATCCTGGTCTTCCTAGTTGGACTTGAATCTCCTGCATTTGGAGAAGGATTGTCAATACCCTCTTAGCTTCTTCTGGCTTGGAAGGAGTGTAGCTGTGTCTTCTGAAGAAGAAGTGGAGACGCCATCTTAACTCCCTCATCTGGATCAAGGTGGGGCAGTCGCCATTTTGTGGACACACATGGCTGCTAAAACCATGTGCACTTTGGACTAGAGACTGGACTGTGTGGTAAGATTACCAAAGGGGTTCCCTTGTACCCCTTGGTGACTCTTGTCTAATTTGTCTTTTATTAAGTAAATTTGTTTTTGCCTCCCTCTTAAGGTTTATGTGGTCTTGCTACTGCATTCGCGGGCTGATAAGAACCTGATATGTCGCAGGTTTTAAAGGGCCATTGCTCCCCTCTATAAGTTTGGGTAAGCACCTCGTTTTGCCACCCGATTTCAGCTGTATCTCTTCAGGTGTGTGCTAGGCAGGATTCAGCTTCTCTGCTAGATGCTCTTCACTTTGATCTGGGCCCTGCAAATCAAGACTTGGTTGTGCTTCCTCCTGCTCCATGCTCAGCCTGCACAATGTGCTAGGGGGCGAGTGCCCACTGGAGAGTCACCAGCACCCAGTGAAGTAACAATCTCATTCTCCAAGTCCTCTACTGATCTTGAAAGCCTTTTCTACCTCTTTGTCTCTCATGTGTGGAGGAGTAACACCACATGTCTGCTCTGGGCTTCACCTTCCTGGTTCTAACCTGGTTGAGATGATAGTCTCAATGGCTCCCTTCTATAAGGCTGACCCGCTAACTTTACACCATCCTTGTTGTTCTAGGTGACAGCCCTAGAGAAGTCAGTAATGCCTACAGTTACCAAAAGTGATGAGACACAGATCTCTGCCCTCAAGCTCATGCTTCTGCTCTCTGCCCCACATGTGTTTTCTCCCTTCAATACATCCTCTTCATCTACTCTTTCCCCAGTGCCATCACCGTATGTTGTGGGTAATGCCCTTCATTTTGTGTTCTCCAGATCTGATGCAACCAACTCACATCTTTTTCCTTTCAACAATCCTGGCCCACTGGCCCAAATGCTGTAGATCGGCATTCCAAATATGGTCCCTTCATTGCCTCTTGTCACGTCCTTGCTTCATTTCACACTGTCATTCTCTGTTAAGTGAAATGCTTCATCCCCACTCAGAGTGAAAATTTCCAAACAAGGACCTTAATTGCATACATCACTCTACCCCTGATTCACTACACTTATACTATACCCCTTATTCTCTATAATTACAAGTTTATTCTTTGTAGATTACTATAGACTCAGTGTCTCTCTTTTCTTCTCGGAAATATGCTCTTCCACAGAGTGTGGTTCTTCTCCATTCCATGGAGAAAGAGGTAGTGGATAAGGGAACACGAGTAATTCTGGATAGCAGAGTCAAGCCTCCTGTTGGCACCTATGCTGAGCTGTACAAACACTTCATATAGCATTCACCTACTAGAAATAAGAGTGGTCTATTGTCCTATGTGCTTCTATCTGGCATATGACTTGCTTAGTCCAAAATTCAAAAGGCGGGAATTGGACTCCTCTAGATACCACAGCATTCTGTATGGATATTTAAGTTGTATCTTATCTTCGTGGCTCTGTGTGTTTTGCTCTCCTTCTCTAGTGTGACCTCCTCAGGGAAAGCAACAACAGAGTGTAATTTGTCTTACCTCCCAGTGCACTCAGTTCAAAGCTTTGCACAAGGCAGGTGCTCAATCCATTCCTTTTCAATGAAATATTTGTTGAAAAAACCACGCTACCTCCCAGCAATCATGTAATCCTTCTTAGAGTGTTTTCAGTGTAATCCTGTCACATATAAAGATCTGTAACCAAGGAAACATCTTTTCCATTTCAGCTAAAAGAGATCCCTTCAGTTTTTAAAGTCTCCTTCCCAAAGTTCATCTCCCCCTCCATCATGTTGCTGACGATCTCTAGCAGAAATAAGAAAAATTAAAAAGAACTACTGAGGTCCGAGAAGGAGCAGGAGCAACTGAGGAATCACTCTTGCCCTTCTTTTCATCTGTGTTCCCTAAAGAAACATGCTGCTTTCAGACACAATGACAGCAAAGTTAGCAGGGCTTGAAATGAGTATCTTCCTGCCAGCAAACCAACTCTGTGCCACGGGGACAAGCTTCAGACAACCCTAGAAATCCCTGGTTGCATTATTACCTGTCTTCTTATCTCATGCTGCTTTGACCCATCCCCCTGGGACTGACCGTGCTGCCCTTTCTGCACCCTTTCACCCAGAGCCAGGCTCTAGGTCCACTGACCTTGAGCATGACCTAATGATGGTAATTTTCTTCTGTACCCCTCCTTCTGACAATTTGCCCCAATAACCCAATACCATGATTCTCTGAGCAGCATATTACCATAGTTCACCTAATTTTGTCAGGTCATTGTGCACTTAAAGGTCCTTTGGACCTTGCAGTTTAATTTCCCTGCTCCCATCTAATCTGAGGCATGTCCTCCAATTTATTCTCTCTTTCTAACCTTGGGCAAGCCATCATCACACCAGTTTGAAGCTGCCAAATGTAATCCCAATGGATGAGATAAGTGAGCAAAAGAGAAAAAAAATCTTTGAGATGCTCTAATTTGGCTCAACCTTCTTCCTCTTCAATTTATAAAGACCTCAGGCACCCAGAGGTTGTGAGTTACCAATGTGAGGTAAAGAAAAATTCATGACTAAGCCTCAAGCTTCTTCACTACCAATTTCATACTCCAATGTCTTCAAAGGTAGAAAAAAAATGTTAAAGACTGATATTGATTTACCAGTACTACATAAAAGAGAACTACCAAAGATGAAAAAGATTGACTTCTCACAAGTCAGTGCTTCACATCTAAAGTATCTGCAAATTGAAGATGGATTTCCACCAGTTTTTATGAGATGGATGGATATTAAACTATAACACACAAGAAGGATGAATGTTCTTCTATCCTATGAAACCAACAATTCAGTCTTTTAATAGTAGACAGTTGCTGCAAAAGAAATTCTAGAAACCTCCAAGGTCTAATATTCCATTAGGAGTATAAATAGCAGTTACAGCACTTAAAGGAAAAGGATTTCACCATAATAATAAAGGGAGCAATTCTTCACAAAATAACATCAAGTCAATTTAATAAAAGATATGACTCTAAAAAATATCAAATCCCTAAGCTTCAATAAAAAGGGAGTGGGTTCATAAAAATAAGACAAATCCTGTCTCCACTGTAACAAAATAATTTATACTGAAACAAAGAAAAGTGTGTCACCCTCCAAATGTAACTTTTCAGAAATATTCCATATTTTTGTGATGAAAAATTACAAGATTTATAATTTTACCAATGATAGGAATTTTTTTAAAATACCTACAAGCTCAAAAATATATTTACACCAAGAACACTCCATATTTTCGATAATAATTTCTCACCATCAAACCACAAGCTGTACACAACAGTTTCAATCAATACACTATCATGTTTCCATCAGGAATGAAGTTTCATGGATATTTCATAGCTGTCTCAAATGACACTTGAAATATTTATGTATTTATTAAAATCATTCTCATAAATTTCACATGGTAGATAATATTTCAATCCATAATCAAAACCCTTTGCTTTAGAGACATCTGATTGAATGGGAAAAATTTTTTGCACTCCACTCAATTGAGGTCTGCTATCAAAGATCCATAAAGAACTCACAGAACAACAAAAATAAAGCAAAAAGCCCCGTCAAAAAATGAGAAGAACTTAGAAGATACTTCTCCAAAGAAGAAATATAAATGGCCAATAGGCAAAAGTAAAAATGCTCACCATCACCTATAATCAGGGCAATGCAAATCAAAACTACAATGAGATAACACATCACACCAGCAAAAATGTCCCATATCAAAAACACAGGAAACAACAAGGGCTGGTATGGATATGGGGGAAAAGGAACACATTTACACTGCTGGTAGGATAATGCAAATTGGTTGTGCCACTACGGAAAGTTGTGTGGAAGACTCTCAAACTACTGAAAATGGAACTACTCTTCAATCCAGCAATCCCACTTCTGGGAATCTACTCAAAGAATACAAAAACATTAATTCAAAAGGACACCTGTACTTGAATGTTTATTGCAGCACTATTTACAATAGTCAGGGTATGGAAACAACTCAAATGCCCCCAAACAGATGAATGGATCATAAGTTGTGGTATATTTTCATAATAGAATATTATTCATCAATCAAAAAGACAAATTTGATGCATGCATTTGTGATAACATTGATGGACCTAGAAGGAATCATGCTATGGGAAATATGTCAGAAAGAAAAAGAGATACCAGACAATCCCACTTATATGTGGGATATAGGGAAAACAAACAAAAGGACAATTAGAACTTTAACAAACTGTCGTAGAACTGAAGCATAGAGAAAGGTAGTGGGAGGAGGGTAAACTTGGGGGAGGGATGGATGCAATAAATTAAGATAATGGTTCACAGGTAACAAGGTGATGGAGAACTTCAAGGTATATAATAATGCAAAATGTGTGTGTGCAATCATTTTTTTAAAAATCTCTTGCTTTATATGCAAAAAAGATAGATTAGAGGAAGCAAGATGTATGTAATAGATGGCTCTACGACTCAAATACAGACATGTAATTCCTGAAAATAATTGTACAGTACTCTTAGTACACTTTATCTCTCTTCTGCAATATCAGCTAATAGTTTCACTGTTGGAAACTGACTGGGAATTGATGCTTCATCAACACTGGGGAAGATGAATTGACTGATCGTTTTGAAAGAAAAGCAGTTTGTCACTGCTTATCATGCAAGGAACTTTCACATCTTAAGAGGGAAAGCTGACAAAGGATTTACACAATTTTAACCCAATGAAAAGCAGCCTCTCTATCAACTGACAAGAGTCTAAAGGTGGGCCAGGACCTCACAGAAAGTATGTTTTTATAATGAAACATTTAAAATTACCTGCACTTCATTTGAGTTGTAATATTTTGAACTTTCCAGTTTCTGCTTCCTCAATAAATGTTTATGGATTATAATAAATAATAAAGTCTGCCACTGTAAGTTGCTTTAGCTTGCATTCATGTATTAAATCCTCATCTGATCCTCAGATGTGACCACTGAGTCACAGGGCACTTAAGTAATTTTCCCAAGTGACAGAAGCAGGACTCCAATCTAAGCAGTCTCCCTGCAGACACTTTCTCTTTACACACAATGCGAAACAGCCTTATCCACAAGGGAAGACAGAGGCAGCTGCCTGGGGAAATGATACTTTTGAAGAAATCCTTCAGATTTGCAGGACCCTAATAACAGTTTTAAACAAAAAATAGGTTTTCTCTTATTCAGTCATTTATCTGTAAAACAAGGAGAATAAATACACTGCTTTCATTTTTAGGCAGCTGTGAGATGTGGTTCTTTGATGAGATATGTAGTGTGTGATCATCCATTTGAAATGTGAACCTGTACTGCTAAAAAATATGCAGTGATATAAGGCATGTTGCCTCAATTAAAAGAAGGTATATTTCTCTTGGAAAAATAAAATAACACAAGGCAAAAACTGGATCATAGGTCATCAATCAGGGTGGCATAGAATTCTCATGAAATTTTAAGTAAAAATTTTAAGTTGATAGGAATAACAAATCAAATGTAAGTAACACAAAATAACCACCAATGTTTCAATCAACACAATTCTGTAAATGAAGTTAAATGTTTCAATCAACCAGAGAGCACAAATGGGAAAAATTAAACTTTTCTCTGAGACTTACTTTTGCAGACACAGCAGATGCTGATCAGCAAATGATACAACCTGAGTTAGTGTAGAAGTGACTCATCTTGAGCTGAGCCCCTGGGCAGCTGGAACCAAGAGACACAACTACAGGGGAGGGGACTCCCTAGAAATGAGAGATGCATGGATAGAAATTCAAAACTCCCTGCAGCAAAGTCAAGCACACTTGCAGAGAATAAACTCAGACAGAGCAATACAGGGAAAAACTGTAACAGAGTTTATGTTGTATTCCCCCGGGTTCTCCCACTACCAAATCACCTGTGGATCATCATTCTGATCCTCTGTTCTAGAATCTCCCACTCCTGCCTCTCCCACCACCGCCCTCCCTCCTCCTAGCTGTATGCCTTAGTCTGGTTGTTAGCTTGCTTTGACTTTTCCTCCTGAGCTTTTGCTTATTTGCACTATATCCCATCTATAAATGAGACCATCTGGCTTCTGTCTTTTTCTTTCTAACTTATTTCCACTAATGTGATTCCATCTAGGCCCATTCATGTTATCACAAATACTTCAAATTTGTCATTTTTAACTGATGAATAATAGTCCATTGTGTAAATATATCACATCTTTTTCATCCATTAGTCTGTTTGGGGGTCGTTGGGTTGTTTCCATATCCTGGCAAATGTAAATAGTGCTGTAGTAAATATCCAAGTACAGGTGTCCTTTTGTATTAGTGCTTTGGTCTCCTTTAAGTAGATTCCCAGAGGAGGAATTGCTGGGTCAAATGGTAGTTCCATTTTCATTAGTTTGCAGGTCCTCCACACCACTTTCCACAGTTGCTCGACCAGTTTGCATTCCCACCAGCAGTGTAAAAGTATTCCTTTTCCTCCACATCCACGCCAGCACTTGTTGTTGACCTATAACATAATTTTTCACTGCTTGGGTAAAAAAAGTGGATATGATCAGCCACTCATCATTGAATAAAACAGAAAGTTATCCTCCTTGAAGTATGTTATCAGCTGGAAGGCAGAACCTAGGGAGAAGAAGAGATAACTGCAAGGAGGCTAGTAAAAGAATGCCCCAGAGCCATGTGTGAGTGCTTGGACAAATTTCAATAAAACAAAAAATTCTCAAATCCTGCTCATCCCCATGAGTGTCACCTCAAGAGAAATTTACAATAGTGACATGGTCTCTAATTTGTCATGTACTGTCTAAGGTCCTCTGTTAGAGACTAAAAACTTATTGTTCACCACCTCCTTATGATGACCTAGCAAATGAAGACATTAAGAATCCAGTGGATTAACTGATAACAGTGAAGTCATAGAGTTAATTTATGTCGCCCCTCTTGCTAACTCTATGATTTTGGACAGACTGGAATCAGTCTCTTTTATTAAGTAGTTGTGAGTTCATGGTCTCAGCTTTCCTCATTGTAGAGTGAAGATATTATATGTAGAGATATGCAGTCACCTAGCTCTGATCATATTCTGCACACTGGAACATCCTAGTTCAAGTTCAAATCTGTGTGACTGCGCTAAATATATACCTTTTCTGATGTCCATTAAAAGAAAAACTACTACAACAAATAAAATCTGAGCTATCACTATTTTCTATGCATTATAGAACATGTCAAATTTTGACATGAAATATTTTTCAAGATTATCTAGTTCTCTTATGTGAACAATAATGTGGTTCTAATACCACATTCAAACCATATTTTTCATTCTCTAAGGTTGGGAGAAATCTAGGTATGCAATGTACATTTCATTCAAGTCAACATACACTTACTAATTTGCTATTACACAGGGATAGATATAGATAGATAAAGAGCAGAGATAGATAAAGTTTGATTCCTGCCTTCAAAAGAGTTCTTTCTGTTTAAAGTGGACTTACCATTTGACCCAGCAATCCCACTACTGGGAATCTACCCAGAGGACATGAAAACATTAATTCAAAAGGACACCTGTACACGCATGTTCATTGCAGCTCTGTTTACAATTGCCAAGATTTGGAAAATTACCAAATTCCCCAAAACAGATGATTGGTTTAAAAAAATGTGGTACATATACACAATGGAATACTACACATCAATCAAGGAGGACAAACACATGTCATTCGCAGCAATATGGATGGAACTAGACAGACTCATATTAGCAGAAATAAGTCAAAAAGAAAAAGAAATACAGGATGGTCTCACTTATATGATGGATATAGGGAAAAACAAACAACAAACGAACAAGGAAAAATAAAAACAACCAATGGGACTGAACAATGGAGCGAGAGAGGAGGGGGGGAGGAAGGAGGGGGAGGTGAAGAACACAAAAGATCAGGATGGTTAACAGGAGTTAGTGAAGTAGAAAAGCCCCAGGGTACACAATAATGCAATAATGTAATATAAATATATACATATATATGCAAATTTTTAAAATTTTTAAATTAAATTTAAAAAAAAAGAACCATTACAGAGATAGTTGATATTCTCTGCAATTATCTCTTCTATCCTATTCTCCATTACACATTCCCAGAAATAATAATTAGTACACTGGATCTGATGTTTGCCATGCCAGTGATATTTGAAACTTTTAAATCACACATCAGCAAATAATATATTATTTTGCATGGTTACAATTTTGTAATTATGGTATTGTAATATGTATACCTATCTATGTAAATTGTTTTCCTCCCACAAAAAATATTTTTTAATTATTAAAAAAATAAAGTTCTTTCTGTTTAATTATCTTTAATTGTTGCAACAATCCAATATACTATTAATGAAATATAATGGTGGCAATATAGATTATTTTCTCTTTATCCTTTATGCAAACAGTTTCATTGATGTCTGTCTCATCTCATATTCCTTTCATTTATATATGGACAGTAGAAATAAATATTCATCAATCTATAGACTCCCAGACCTGATTCCAATTACTGAATCCTCAAATGGATCTTGATTTGTGGAGAACAAATTACTATGTTTTGAAGAACCAAATGAAAACATTGACATTATTCCCATCCTACCAAAATAAAATTGAAAAGATATTTTATCCCTGAGGCAACCTCAGAGAGACCACCATAAAATACTAAAAAGATATATATGTGCTGATTTCTAGCAGGAGGTCCCATTCAAATCTAACTTGACCAGTGCAAAACATCAATGGGAAAATAATTAACATCAGGGGTAGAAAATGCCAATAATGTCTATTGTAGCTGTTTGCCATAGTTTCCTTTCTGGAGTTCCCAGAAACACTAGTTTGCAGCTATCGATATACCCAAATGCATTTTGCATCCATATTCATAAATAAAGAATACTAAAAGTAACCTGCTTTCACTAAATGGGAACAGAAGTATAGCTTTACTATACTAGAATAAACATTCCTGGTTTTCCGGTCCCCCATTCTGTGCTACAACTTCATTCCCAGGAACATCACGTGATCCCATTTGATTTCATGTTAATCTACTCCATTAAAGAAAGAACACTGATGGGATAGAGAGCACCATGTTCCTTAAGAAAACATAGTGTTCAGTGGTCATTACTAGACAAGGAGACGAGGTGCCTCAGATATGGATATTCTACTTTTGTCCTTTAACCAAGTGATTTAAAAAGCTAACAGCTCTAGCTGTTGTTGCTCAGGGCAATGGAAGATACTCAAGCTGATCTTGACTTCAGTGTAAATGGCACTGACAAAATGCCCTCATGACTCAGCATATCTGTCTAAGCAGAGGAAATGTCCTCCAATGAGTAAGCAGTCTTTATCGGGCAGTCTTTATCCGAGAAGTACTTCCCAACCTACTGCTGAACTCAAAAGAAGACTGAACTCAGAACCACAAGAACCCTAGTCTTCCTCATGACTCTGCAAACATTTCCACAGGACACTGGATCACCACAGGGCATGAAGAACCAACACTTTAAACTTTGTGTCTGTTTTTGCTTAAATTTGATAGAATGAATTTACTGATCAGCCTTCTATGAAAACAACAGGTAAACCCTCAATTTCATATCATGCTATCGGAATTCTATCCTGCAACTGTTTTATTTGTAGTTACACTGTCTCTGTAAAATCAGCCTCATGTGGTCATTAAAGATAAGACTATTGTTATTAAACAATCGGGTGGATTTTGAAAAACACACATTTTCTTTTTGAAGAACCAAAACCTCATTTCATATCATGATGACAATTCCTGTGAAGTCCTATTAAATAATGATGCTGCAGAAGCAGAAGTTAATGGTAATTGCTGTTTAATGGCATCAATTTCAGTTTCATATCAAAGAACACACTCCAGAAATTATATCCCCAGCAAGGGGAGACATTTGAACCTGACACCATTTGTAGTTATGTAATACAGCAATAAAAACAAAAAAAGTGCTAAACACCAAAAGCAGCATCTACAGTTATCTTAATTATCTAGATCCTTGTCCACTTGTTTATTGTCTTGCTTTAATTATATATGCTGCCTAACACAAAATGTGACCATCTCAATAACCTGAAGATTCCAGATAATGCTCTTTTTGACATCAGTGATAGGGGTCAGAGTAATTGTTGAAAAATACTCCAGTCACAAGTCCAGATGTGTATCATGGTAATATCCTGGCTATGAGATACTAAGAAAGCCACATAATCATTCTGAGCTTCAGAGATTGCTTTAAGTGACAGCACATATCAAATGCCTGCAGAAATACCAGAGACCAAATAACTTCCTGTAAGAAATACCTGTTGTTCTCTGAGATCACCCTATATTCAGAGATGCCCTAAAATTGTTTAAATTAAACTGGGAATAAAGAAAAAGGTTAATGTTTTTTCTAGAAGAGATAAGCTATCAGGAGGGTGATAAGCATGCACACTCTCTTTATGTGGCTATTTCTTTAAGATCTGAAAAGATCATTGTACCTGGTGGTC
Organism: Uropsilus gracilis; assembly: GCA_004024945.1. Taxonomy (NCBI): domain Eukaryota; kingdom Metazoa; phylum Chordata; class Mammalia; order Eulipotyphla; family Talpidae; genus Uropsilus; species Uropsilus gracilis. Next base: position 11,181 of record PVHY01014799.1, on the reverse strand, counting down.
AGTCCACCTAATAGAAAGATGGAGCTATACTGAGCACTGAGCACCAAACTGGGAGATGAGGCAGAGCTGAGTCACCTAAACAGCCAAACACCAGGTGGTGGGAGATGAGGAAAGAAGTGCAAGCCCAAGAATCAGACACATTGTGAAAATGTGATGTGGCCATCACCTTGAGTGGAGGGGGTGAGGGTGGAGGGCAGGAGCTTTCCAGACTCATCTAAGCTCATTCCTGTCACCTGACTTCGAGGTGATAACCTTGGTCCCAGTGGAGTCTAGAATACAGTGCAGGGAATGGATGTCCTATGGCAGCTGTGTCCTGCCTCTGTGTCTGGGAGCAGTGACCAAAGAACAGTCTCCACTGGCACCAAGTCTATTTCCAGAGATAAAATCTGGATGAACTCCAAAAGCCTCCAGGTATTTTTCTGGCAGCAGGGGTGTGGTGGCAGAATAGATTTAGTGGTAGTTTTCATCAGCTAAGTTGGGGACAAGGTATATACTGTTTTGCCTTTAGCCCTGACTTATGGAAGCAATGCTATGAGTTTCAGTCTTAAGTCTGTAAAGACCAAAGCAAACAACATTTTCTGTATTCAGATAAATAAAAATTGATAAAATATGAACTTAGGGTGCTCTAGGCACAAATCTCTTTAAAGAAACCAGACAGAGCCTGTATCTGTGTGAGTACAGTCACAATCAGCCAGCTCTCCCAGAGAATGTGCAGTAATTGACCCCATTTGTCCCTTGTCTGGCCGCATGATGTCATTCTGCAAGGGCCCCTTGCAGGTGAAAAGGAGTCCACAGCTCCATCATCCAGTGGCCTCCAGTTATTCAGGTTCATTCTGACTAATCTTTCCTTAACAAGGAATTTTGTTCTCTGGTACCACACCTACAATCATTCTTCCATCCCACCGCAAACAATGCCTTGATTTTCTGCTCTTAAGTTAGCTGCAGGATTAGTGTCAGCAAGTTTTATGCATTTTAAACCTCAGGAAGGGATTATCATTTCACTCAGTGCACTTGCTCCTGACAGCTGACTTAAGTCCTGGCTATGATCAGTGGCAACTAGGGAGTGGTTTCACAGAGCACATTTCATCTCCTTGCTACTAAGTGCTTTGTGAAAATTCTTTCCCTGCCCCTCCCAACAGTGTGGAAAGTTTTAAGAAACCAGAGAGGTTAAGGCATATGCCCAGTAAACACAAAGAGGAAAACACTAGAGATCAAGTTCACCAGGGCTAAAGTCATTGTGCCTACTCAAGGAACCACAGTGCCTCCCCATGAATGAAGCTCAAGAACAATGTGTGTGGAAGTTCATAGCACAGAGAAATTCCTCTTTTCCCAAAATCTACTTGTCCTTTGAAAGAGATGCATTAGTTACTAATCAAAATTTGAGCTACTAATCAAGATCAGTAAAATACAAAAAAAAAAAACCTGGAGAATTGTTACAATTAAGGAGGCTTTTTGCTTAATTTATAAGCCAGTGATTTTGTCATTCTTGATTCAAAGTCAACGTAATTAGGGAAAGAGGTTGACTTCATGTATTTGAAGTGGGCAGAAAGGTCAAAATCTGCATTATAGGTCCACCAAAACCACATCACTTCAAACTCATCTTTATTCTCAAAGTCCATCGACCTGAGTCTGAGGAAAAATAGGCTCTTGAGGTCTATTCAGAATAACTGCTGATTCAGCCTCCTTACAGAGCCAAAGAGTTCTGTGGGAAAAGTGCTCAACTCTTAAAAAACCTGTTTTGAAACCCCTTCTCAGCCTGCCTTTCTGTGAATTGGATCTTTGACCAATCAAGGAACAGTATCCTGACAGTAAAATGAAAATGCTGTTCCAAAAAAAATTAAGGATCATATTTTTTTAAAAAGATACAGATAACAGCAAAATTGATTTAATGAGAAAACAAAATATTTTTATACCTATTTTATATTTTATATTTATATCTCAACAGATGTAAACATATAGGTAAATTCAGATAGATGAATACACCCCATTTTAGTCCACATATCTGATTGATATAGAAGGATAATCAATGGGCATCAATGTTGAATATGATCAAAAGACTATGACAAATGAAACAATGGCAAATAAAACTTATGCAAAGAAAATTAATTCTGCTTCACCTCCTAAGGATTATCCTGTATATTATAACATCAGGAGAATATATCAAAAAGTTCCAAGCAAAATAATAGGAAATAGAAACAGTTTTAATTATCTTGTCAAGAGCAATGCATATATTTTATTGAGCACATAGTATGCGTAGAGCAGAGAAGAAAATAAAAGTGTGAAACATAGTTCCCATCATTTTGTCTTTGCAGGTTGGTTTTAGATAATAGACATTCACATCCTAAAAGAGAACTGCAGATCTACATGTGCTGTACAGCACATGAATCATAGAGATGCAAGTACAAGGGGCCTATGTGTAAGAGAGAAGATACAGAAGGACTTGGAAAATTGAAGACAAAAGAGAACACAAAAGGAAAAATAGTTATACAACATAGAGACTTCCCTGGGAACAGCTGCTGGCCAATTTTCAGGATAAAGATGGTCTGCACAAGAAAAGTACAATAAATAATAACATAACAAAGAGATGGAAGGCACAGAATATCCAGTTAGACTTCAGGCAGGCAGGATATACATAATAAATAAAACTCAATGAGAAGAAATAATATGAGGCCCCTGTTTGTGATATAAGTAAGTAAATAATCTAGTAAAATATTTATCAACCAATATTTAAGTTACTGAACAAAACCATGAAACTTTAAAACTCTTGAAGAACATAGATTTGTACAAGTCAAAAGATATAAAGCAGATTCTTGAATACAAAGACTCAATGCAAAAAAGAGGACAACCAATTGTCACAAAGTTAAATTAGAATGAGGGTCCAGTAAAAAACACCAATTTTTCTTTGAAACTAGATGAATTGATTACAATGTATGTTGTTAGAAATAGTAACAGGCAATCATAGTTATGGTATTGTTGACTAAGACCCAGAGCAAAATATAAACCTTTTAAAAGTAAAACACTGTGGTATTGCTGCATGGATTGACAGATAAATCAATAAAATAGCATTGACTATCTAGAAAGATATATGTGATGCATATATGGATGGATTCCATATACACACTTTATAGGCAGCATTGCAAATCAAAAGAAAAGAAAAATGCTGAGTTAGTAATGTCAGAATGTTAGTTTTTGGTAGCAATATCAGTGTTGTTATTTTGAACAGTTGTAGGTGAGTGTATGTGATCATTTATTTTGGTGATGTTGGAAATAAAATTTTTTCTGTTGAAGAAGAGAGATACAAGTGTGGAATCAGAGAAGTGAACTGAAAACCCCATTATAATAATAAATTTCAGTTGATTCTATCAGTAAAAACATATGATGTATTTTCTTTAAAAATATGCATTTCCTAATTTTGTCCACTCAAAAGATCCAGAAATGAGGGTCCCATCCAATAGCAGCAAGCACACTATTCCTGACCTGTTTATAACACTTAGCCAACTATGGTATGTAGGCGAAATTGCTTAAATCTGGGGCAATAAATATATACCATTTTTTATTTTGAAAAATCAAGGAAGGTGTAAAGTCTGCTAGAGTTGTATCAAAATAATTCAAAAGTCAACTTGAAGAGATTTTCAAGAACTAGACCTACAACAAAGTGGCCATGGAAATCAATAAGTTCGTGAGCTATGAAGCCATCAGATGGCTTCTAAATGATGTTCAAAGTGTCAAATACCAGCCCACTGATCACCACTAGAGGATGCTAGATAAAACAACACAAAGTTCTGAAAATTACTAGTGGCATACGTTTGTTCTGCTCGTCCTGAGTGAACTATACCTCAGAGTAACCCAATAGCTGATCATGAGAACTTAGTCTTTAATAAAATAATTAATTTTAATAAACAACACCACTCTGAAACTTCTAATAAAACAATGGATACAATGATGATCATCAATGACTCCACAGTCACTATTTGAAAAGATAGTGGGGAACATCCTAGTGCCTGAGTCTGATTACCCCATGTTCACTGATTAATCTTAACATCATAAAAAGAAAGAAATCAGCCCACTGGAGTCCACTTGAGTTCTATTAAATATTTTTGTCAAAAATCTAGAGTTTAATCTCATTATCATTCCATATCAAATTAATCTGAACCATACAAAATTGCCAATACTTGACTATTTTGACCCATAAAAATACAATTTCATTTGGTTCAACCAACATCTAAATAAAGCAGATACTCATGTGAAGTTAAATCCTATAGTGAAACAACCCACAAAAGTAAAACTGTACAAATGCAATGACAACACAACAGCAAAATTATGGGACATTTTGTATGGGGAAAAGAGTACTTATTAGACTAAAAAAGACAGGGGAGTTATTGATGAAATACAAAGAGTGAACCATATTAGATTAATGGAAATAATGCAAAGCCAAAAAAAAAAAAAAAGGGAGATAGACAATTGAGAAATTTTAAAACTGCTTGGATATTTGATGTTAATGAAGAATTTTTGCAGTTTTCATGGCAGTGTATTTATTTTGGAAAAGTACTTATATTTTGTAAATATATTCTAGAATATATTTCATTCGACATTCAAATAGAATGGGATTTGCTTTAGCATAACCTAAGGAGTGGCTTCAGGAAAGAAAGGAGATACAAGTATAGATGGGTAAGATATAAAATGTGCTTATAATTATGATATAATTATGGTAGGTGGGTGTCAGGTACATGGGCACATAGTAAACTATATATGTGTGCATGCACACACACACATATATGTGTGAGTGTGACATTTTCCATCATGTCAAAACTCCAGGGGAAGAGAGTTAGACTCTAATCATAAAAGAGCCATTGAAAATCTCTCATCAGGGAAGAACAGCTGCATCAGGGATGTTCAGTGGCACACCCACTCTGGTCTTGCATTTTTCTTTAGTACACATACAAGCCCAATATAACTTCAACTGCTTTCAGCCTGTTTGAAGCCCAAGGCAAAAGTGTGTCCAGAATAAGTGGGTGGCAGACACATTTGCCTTACAACTAATATTTTTAAAGAGAGAGTTGAAAGAAAAGAATTCAACACAGGAACACAGGTCAGAATTTTATGAATTTCTAACGCTCCCATAGATAAGCTAGAAAGTTACCCCAAATAAACTGACATTGTATAACTCAAACACAGGAAAGGTTGTACAAAGTTTGTTCTTTTTTTGAAAACTTAAAAACCAAATCCATTTAAACCACCTGAGCAAGTGGTTAATAGGATGTATTACTTTTTCTTTCTTGAGAAAACAGTTGTGTTTTCAAATACTTTAATTCAGAGACATTAACAGATTTGTTGTATAAACCTGTTTATGCTATTCATTTTCTTAAGAAAACATCTTTATAAGTGGATAAGCATGAACTTAAATTGTGATGTGTCCTTCATTTACATTAATTTTAGAATTCATACACAGGATCCCAATATTTTCAAGCTTTGATCCCTGCCACCCTTGAAAATGGCAACTTTATTCTCTGTTGCTCCTTAAACACACTCCCTCCTTGTGATGGACTCACCCAAAAGTGGATTCCAGCCCGCTGTTGTTCAGATTATTGTGTGGTCACCCAACTTGAGTGTGGGTAGGACCTGGCAATGGCTTCCAGTTCATGTGATGTAGTCACAAGGTGATGGAGTCATTCCTGTGTCTTGACTACATTCTATGACAGGTGCTGAGATTCATCACTGCCATGAGTGGGTTATGAAATATAGATGACTGGCTAGCATGCCCTGGAAAGAGTCTGCACTTGCCTTACAGCAGCAAGTTGCTATGACATGAAGTTCACACAGTAGAGAACTTCTAGGTTTTGAGATTTTTAAGCCTACAACCATAAGAGCTGGATTTTATGAAATACCTTGGGGCCTCAGAAGAGAATCTTGAGCTGCAGAAAAGAATATAGTACAGCTAAAACTCTGATGATAACCTAGTAAAATCCAGAGCTAAGGGCTCATGACAGGCTGCTGGTCCTGGAAGCTGTGATATAGAGAATAAAGGCATTTGTGCTAGGTAGCTGTGGTTCTGTAATGTGTGAACATAGAAAACAATAAAAACATGAACATACTGACTTTGTTCCCATCCCAGGTCCAAGTTAGTTTTTCTCTTTGCACTGACTTTTCTCCCTTGTCTATTTGTTGTATGTTTTTGCAAACATATTTAGGATCCTGGGAGCTCTAGTTTAAAAATCTTTTCTGGTAATAGTCTCCCATCTTTATTTCTATCCAAACTCCTGCCCTCAGCATTTACAGGCCTGCCACTACTTGAAACACACATCAATCTATTGCTGCAAATATCACTTTGCATTATAATAATTATACAAGGCCCACCAAACACCAAGTTGCTCATCTATTCATTCATGTGTTCACCAAACATTTCTTGCCTGCTCATCTCAAACAAAACAGCATGTTAACTGTTGGAAACGCAGACTTGAAAAATTATTTTCTCAGTAGACAAACTTTTATTCAATGTTATGATTCCTGATAAGTGTTATATCTGCAAGATTAAGAAGATAAATCAGTGGGGGGGAGGAGGGTAGTTGTTGGTTCATATGCCAAGACATCAATTTTCCAAAGACAATGTGCTAAATAACTTGAAATCCATCGAAAACTTCCAAACACCTTAAACTAGCTTTTTAAAGTTGTTTCAGTTTGAGGGAGCAATAGGTACAGGTAAAGCCTGAAAACTGAGAATTACATTTAAGTAAAAGTCCACCCCTTGACTTAGACAAACTCATGTTCTGCAACATGAACATCATGAAACATTGACACTCAGCCAGGGGAACTCTGTGGTGGAAAGACTCTAGCAAAGCCGAGCAAATTAGTCATTTGGTGAATTAATTGCTGCAAAATACAGTTAAATATTAATTAAAAGTAAAATGCTCTGTTTAAAGGCTTTTACTCTTATCTCTTTGGCAGAAACCAGAAAAACAGTAATTTTAAGGAAGATAAGATTCATAGTAGAAATGACCACTCAGAGAAGTAGGACATGAACTGAGGCCTTTTTTTTTTTAATTTTTTATTCACTTTTCATATCATACAACTTCAATCATCTTTGTATGATTTTTGTTCCCCTTGGGTATCCCCCTCCTGACCTCCCCCCACTCTGGTCACTTCATCTTCCCTCGTCACTGGTTCATGTTTAGCCCTTTAGTTTCCTTTTTCTTTTTCTAGAACAACATCCTTCTTCTGGGTGAGGACCTGTGTTCCTAAGGCATGGTGAAACATGCTGCCCAGATTTCCAATCTTAACTTGCATTAGGCAGCCAGTCTGGGCTCATGTGGAGACCATTGGTGGCTGTTTCTTCTTGCAGAATGTCTGTTCCTTTCCGCTCCCAGTCTTTTCTACTTGTTACTGTTTTTTTCCCTGCCTCATAGTTCTGACCTCGAGCTTTAAGAGCTTATTTCCACTCCTTCACCAGTTGAGGAGTTCCTTTGAGGAGATGGGTGTCAGCTGATGGTCAGTCTGGCTGGTCTCCATGATTATGGACTGCCGCTCAGCTGTTGGGCAGCTGCCATATCTGTGGCCTTCCTCCCACAATCCAGCAAGGGTATGCCTCACTTTTGCTAGAGGCCATTCTCAGCCAGAATTCTAGCTTCTAGGCCCTGGTGACAGTGTTAGAGCAATCCTGCCATGTTGTCATGTCAGCTCTGTGTTCTGTGGTTCTGCTCAAGCTTTTTTGGGTCCAACCCATGGGAAGTGTGAGTCAAAGGCTTTTAATCATATCCTTCACCTCATCTGTTTCTTCTGGTGGGTTATTTGCAGTTTTCTTGTTTCTGATAAGGACTGACAGGAGTAGGAGCAGAGTGGGTTATCCATCACTACCACCACCTTCCCCTGCCCACACCCCAGCAGGACTCCATTCTGCGTGATTCAGAAAGCCCGAACAGGGTGCCCACAACCCATGCTACATTCCCATCTCTTGGGGTGGCAGCTTGGCCTGTCAGAATCCCAGGCCAAAGAGTTGGTGGACCTGCGGGTGTACTGAGTTTTAAAGAAAGAGAAGAATCTAGAGGGATAAAGGATAAGAACTTTAGTGAAGGCTAATTTTTTATAATGAACAGCATAGCTACCTTTTCACCAAAGCAATAAAGTTCAAATTTAATTTATTCCTGATAAATATATATTATTTATTTACTAGTAGGACATGTAATTAGAAACTGATGTTCACAGCAGACTTAAGATTCAGAATGTTTAAATACCAGATGGTCTCACTTATATCTGAGATACAGAGAAGCCAAACAAAAGGACAAGAAAAACTTTTAACTAGTAAGCAGATAACAGAACTGAAGCATATGGCAAGAGAGCAGGAAGGAGGGAGGGCAAAAAGGGAGGGATGAGCACAAGGGATCATGGTGGGAGAACTCTGGGGTATACACGACGTAAGATGAATATATGCAAACAATTAAAATTTATAAAAAGGATTGAGAATGTTGTCTGAAGGGCAAAATACTGACCTAAAGACTGCATTGCTCTGACAGGCAACTTTAGCAGATTTAAATGAGGCACTGGAAACTTTAGTCTTCATTAACAGCATATTTACCATGAACAGAAATACATGCCAAGATATGTCAGCAATGCTACAGAATTACAAATACAGCTCCCTTTTCTATCACTGGTCTTACTGAATATTCCACATGTCTCCTGGGCCTACTAGTTATATGTATTTCTCTCTGATCTCTTCACTCTCATCAGATCTCTGTCACTCCATAAAGTAAGTTAAACCATGCTTTTCAGATTCATTGTTTCCTATATTTTGAAACCATTTGTGAATTTTTTGGAATTAGTTCTTCCTTCAATGATCTGTAGAACTCATTAATATCGCCATTTGGTATACTACTTCCATATCATTTTAGGAATATTTATTCCTAAAATTCCTAGTAGGTATTCTACTTCTGCCTGGATAAATTAAAATTCTCTAGGAATTGCTCAAATATCATTATTTGTTTAATTTCTGTAGCTTATACTTCTCTAAGACTTTCCATTTCTACTGGTATTTATTTGTACCTTCTCTCCTTTTTGTATTGATCAATCTTGCCACTTTTAATAATTAATGAATTTTATTTTTGTCTGTAATGTGATTTTTATCTTTGTTGATTCTCTGCAAGGCACTTTCATTTCCCAATTCTATTAATTTTACCTCATTATTATACTTATGAAACTGAAGTTTGAATTTAAAATGTTTGTGTCTATAATTTGTTATATTAAAGTCTTTTTTTTATTTTCTATCCATTTTTCCTAATAAATTTCCGTTACTGATTTCTACCGTGTTACAATGTGTTTATAATTTACTAAATCAGGTATTATGATGCAATATGTAGTCAATTCTCCTACATACCTTACTTAGAACTTAATTTTTAGGTACAATATTCCACATATGTCAGTTCAAGATGATTATTTGTGATTATTCAAATACTAAGGATCTTCATTGTCATATTTTTTGTCTGAACCTCTCTGACATGACAGATTAATCAATTTTCCCTTGACTTTTGTTTTACATATTTTGTACATTTTTATAGGCAATGAAGCTTATAAGTATACCTTCCTGAAGAGTGAGACCATCTATTATTAGTGATATTTATTTGCCCTTAAGTTTTCTGACTTTACTGTAACTCGCCCAGTATCTTTTTCATTTGTTTTTCCTCTTATGTTTTTTTTTTTTCTATTCTTTTGTGAAGATAGGGGAAACGTGTATTTATTTTCTGGTGTAACTCTTGTAAATGTACATAACCTCATTTTATGTTTGTTTTCCAATCTGATAAAGTCTGTCTTCTAAATGGAGGTTTTGGTCCATTTTCATTGATTTGAGTTATTGATGTATCAGATATACTTATACACCATTTTTGTGTTATTTGTACCATATTTCTGTCTTTTAGTTATTTCCTCCACTCATATTTTTTAGAATTCCCCATCTTTGTTTTCATATTTACTTAAAGTAAATATGTAAAGAAAGATGGGGGAATGTCAATAAATATCTTCACCCTACTTCTAAACAAGACGATAAAGGGAAACTGAGTTTGATGACTGCAAAGAAACACTGCCTTCAGGGCATTGATTGGGATGTGCAGACTGAACTGAAGACCCCAGATCACCCTCGTTGAGCAGAGAGGCCATGGTCAAGTGTGAGCAGGACCCCAAGGCTGGTCTGTCTTTGGGAAATGCAGGGTTCTTCTCAGGGCATCTTTACTATTTGTTTGAAGATGTGACATCATTTTCAAACACTTTTGAACTGCATTGTCTAAGATTTTTCAGGACAGCAGGATCTCTCTCTGTCCCGGCACACAGCAGGAGGCCACCTGGCTCCAGGGCCACTCTAGCCTGAGTCCACCTCTTCCTTTCCCCAAAGACTTTCCCCTTCATCAGTCACTTGTATATATACTGCTGCTTTTGGAGCCTGCTTCTTAGAAATCTCTAGCTAAAAAGTAACCCCAGAGGTGTTCCCAAAAACAAGGGGTACAATAGGGGTTGGGGTGACTCACTTTCCATCAAAGAGACAAATTCTGGTAGACAAGTGGGACACAGGTGGTCAATGGCATAAGATGCCAAAAGTCTGTCAGTATCTAGTAAAATTGGCATTGAAAGAGTATAAATTCTAGCAGCTTCTCTCCTGCTACTATTCCACTCTGCAACTCACTGCTTTTTTTTCTCTATGCCTGATTCTTGACTTGACAGTCTGCCATAATCCTATTTTTTCTAACAGTGAGTCCCCTAGTTAGCTCTGGAGAATCGGCTCACAGCCCTTGATAATATGGTTTCCATTCACTGAGATGCCTACCAACCATATGTCTGGTATTATATTATCTCACTAATCCTCAAAATTCTGTCAGTATTCATTATTATATTGTCTAGAGCAGAGATCACAAGTATTCAGTGAATGGAAGGAGCCTGTAGCTTTACCTATGCTCCCACTAGACAGTGTTTATTTATATCCTACATGAGATTTCAGGGAATGATCTCAAATCAAAACCAGCATAAATATGTTCAAGATGTATCACCAGACCAAAAAGCCAGTGGTAAAAAAGTCAGTGTGCCAGGAAGATTATAAAGTTTAAAAAGAAAATTAATCAGAAGAAAAGACATATACATCACAATTAGCCCCATCACACAACATTTAAAAATCAGAAGGAAAAGGTTGACCAGGTCCAGAGACCTGGAATT
>PVHY01014798.1:0-37536 GCA_004024945.1 Uropsilus gracilis | reverse complement strand
GGCTCGCCTGTCACAAACGGCCTAGCACGTCCTGCTGATTGAAGGTGGACGGTGGACGGTCAGGCGACGTTCCTTTCTGTTCAAGTTTAAGCTCTGGCCTGCAGATGAGTTGAGCCTGAGGGACAGCTGTGGTGTTTGGGGGCCCAGACGGGCGGATCGTGCGTCGATGGTGCCGGATGAGACGGGACGTGGAAGAGGAAGGCTGGGTGTCGCGTTGCTGGGTACAAGGAACCGAAGAGGAAAAGAAGAAGGCCAGACAAGGAAAATTCCTGGGCGCTGTGACGATCACGCCGATGCCAAGCGGGGAGGGCGGGAGGGCAGGGCGTGGAGAGGGAGGTGACAGGGGTGGCGGTGACTGTGGGTCACCTGGGCACACCTGGGCGGGTGAAGCTGTACAGTCCTAGAGATGAGTGACCGTCAGAGCAGCTGGAAGGAAACTGCAGAGCGACTGGAAGTGCCAACAGGCGTCTGCGTCAGGAGCCGCACGCGCCAGGCGCCGAGGCCCTGGGGAGAGCAGCAGCGTCTTAGTCCAGCCTGGCGATGCAAACCCAGGGCGCCCACCGTGCTCGAAGGCCTCGCTCACCGGGGCTCCGTGGTCACACACAGCCTCCGGCCCCCAGGCCTCGTGTCGTGAGCTGGGGTGAGGGCTGCGTGTCTGCTCGTGAACGGAGCTCCCAGCACAGCGGCCTCCCTTAGCATCAGGGAACCGCTAGTCCCCCCACGAGCAACCAAGCCAGAGCTGGGCCCCAAATACGGGGCGTCCCCAGGCCGAGGGCGCCGCCGGCCGCCCCAGCCCTGCCCGCCCGACTTCCTTTCCGAGTCGCGTTGGCCATTTGTGGAGCCTCCCTGCCTGCCCCCTGCCCGGCTCTGTTTATGGCTCCCTCCTCCCTGGGAGGGGCCGCCACCCCATCCTTGGCAGGTCCCCGTCCGAGGGGCGGCAGGTGTACCCGGCCTCCCTGTTCCCAGGGCGCAGGCTGTGGGGCAGACACCCAGCTTGGCCGCTGGTCACGGGCCAGGCTCGCAGCCCTGGAGCCGCTGGGTCTCCAGCTCCATCGCCGCTCGCGTGGGAGCTCGCGTGGGAGCTGGGGCTCAGCCTGGCGCCGGGCGAGCCGGGCAGAGGCGATGGCAGCCTCCCCCTCTGTGCCCCCCCTGAGTCAGCCGTCAGCAAAGCTCCTCACGGTCGGGCTCTCTTTGCCTGGGGCTGGGGTGGGGGCAAACCGGGCAGCTTGGACCGACGGGTCAGGTGTCCGTGAGGGTCAAGTCTGACGTGACCCCGAAAAGCCCAGCAAGATGGTTGGCGAGGGACGTCACCCGGCCTGACCAGCTGGGTGACGGAGCTCGTGGCACAGGAGCGGAAGTCGCACAGTGCCCTGCAGACCCAGGCCTGTGCCCGTCTGCTGTTCGCCCGCCATGCCCAGCGCCCAGGCGAACAGCCCCGGTCAGTAGGTCAGTATCATCTGCGCCGGCCCCGGTGGCACTCCTGAGCTCTTATCCCAGGCCGAGGGCCACCTGGCTGGCAGGAGGAAGTGCAGGTGAGGCAGGGCCAAGTCCACGGCCTTCGGGCCACGCCGGGGAGACGCCCAGGACACCGCCGGCCGTCAGCGGGCCTCGGCTGCCTCCTGCTGGTGCTCTTCTGGGAAGTGGGGGGCGGGGCGGACGTGCATCCGGGTGACGGGGTCTCTGGCCACAGCCCAGGGGCAGAGAGAGCCTCCACGGACGCTGCCCGCGGCCCGGGCACTTTTCTTAAGTCCAACCGGATCCTTTCCCAGGTCAGAAACGGCCTAAGGGGCCCGAGTCCGGAGCCCACGCGGCCGTGACAGGAGCTGGCTTCCTAGGGGCCGACTTCCCAACCGATCGGGGGAGGGGGTCGATGGTCAAAGCTCGCCCAAGCACCCCGGACCCCAGTCGGGCTGGCAGTTCTCCAGGCCCCGGTCCAACAGCGCCCCTGAGCTGGCCGCCGAAACCGGGGCCACCCGGTGTGTCTCTGTGGGGTGTGGACACCTCGCACGTGCTTGAGTGTGAGGCGGGCAGCGGCGGCGCGTGGCTCCCCGTGGCAGAGTCCCTCAGCGCAGGGAGCTCACGGCCGCAGGCCCCTTTCCGAAGTCTCCCGCCTGGAGTGGACAATGGTGCTCCCCCTTCAGAAGCTCTTGAATGTCTTGTGGAGGCCACGCGGGTACGCAGTACCGCGTGTAGATGATCCCCCTGGACGGAGCTGGGGCCCTGCCCATCCGAAGGTGACCGCCCGTACGCCAGGACCAGGGTGTGAGGTGGACAGCAGAAGGACGGAAGCAGCTGCTTATGGTCCCGCAGGGCTATGCAACATGCACGTGCATGTCACACACATGTGTCATACCTGTGCATGCGTGTCACATGCGTGTATGTGGTAGTGTGAGCTCTCAAAGACGCGCGCCCAAGAGTGCTTTGCTGGGACGGCTGGCGCTCGGGAGACTCAGCTGAATGCACTCGCGCACATTGGAGTGAAGGTTCCAGGGTCACCGGGGACGCGGGGTGGGCGAGACAGGGCTGGGCTGGGTGCTCTTGGCAGGCTTTAATGTGCCTACGTCCTGCTACAGACGGTGAACCCGTCAGTCTGAGGTGGGGCCAGATGTTTTGCATTTATGTAAATCGCCCGGATGACCACAGCGCTGCCCGGCTGACCACAGAGCTGCCCACGACCCCACTGGGACGGGGGTGGGACTTCCAGGAAGAGAGAAGTGAAGGTTGAGTGCCGCTGTCTTTGCATTTTATTTGAGCATCGGTTACTGTTTATCCAGGGTGTTCTGGAGAACTCTGGGGTGTTGGGCGACTCGTTTCATCGCTGCCACAGACCATGAGGTGGTCTGTCCGTCGCCCCAGGCCCCTGGAGGGCCGCCCGTCTCTCACAAGCGGCTCGTGGGGGCTAAGTCAAGGCCAACAGTCACTATCAGGTTGTCATCCCACGTAACGGGACTCAGTTCTGTTATGACTTGTGGGCTCAGCACGATGCCAGGACTCCAGTGGAGGTTCAGAGAAGCAGGTGTGTTGGCAAGAAGCGGGCACACCAGGGTCCCCAAGCCAAGATGGCCAGAAAGACCCCGAGCGGTCTCTGTGACAGCCTTTTACAGGGCAAATCCATCACCACCCCCCATGGTGAAGCAAGCAAGCAGGTGGAGGACGCGTTCCCCTAGCTACGGTTCCCAATAACAGTAATGTCCATCATCCATTAGGGGGGCAATGCTGGCAGCCATGATCCATCAGGAGGACAAGACAGTTGTCAGCAACAACCAGAAACCCGGGGAGGCAGACGCAGGCTGTGGGGCCGCCAGCCTGGCGGGGCCTGTCCACCGAGGGCAGGGGGAGGACGCTGGCTCCAACATGGAGGTTTTACCCAAAATGGAGTCACTTGGGTTCGTCTGCTCCCAACGGTTCTGCTCGGCTGAAGGTGTTTCTGTCACGTTACACACTTCGACAGCTCTGATCCTGGCAAGCTCTTCCCCGGTGGCCATCTCCTGGTACCGAATAGGAGTGCATTTTCTTGTTTTCATTTGCCTGCCAGGGGTCCTGATTCCGCAGGCTTGGCTTTCCTAGTGCTGCTGCGAGTCTCGTCACGATTCCACAAAGCAGTATACTCTCTGAATCGATGAGACAAATACTGTCTTTTGTCTTCCGTAATTTTTTGAATACGGTGAATGTATGAAAGTCCTAATTTTTTTGGGGGGGGGTTGACTTCAAAATGGTTATCTTTTGGGGGTGATGTTGGCTCTGAGATTTGCATGAATGCTCTCAGGGATATCTTCTTCTTTGGTGAGATCTTTGCCTCATGAATGGACCTTATTTCATGCAATAACGTTTTCTGTGGCTGTTGAATACATATATTTTTTAACTTCACTTGGATCCTTTCATGTGGAGAATAAGGAATCCTTCAAGTCTCTCTCCTTGGTTTTCCTGGTAGTAACCCAGGTTTGTCTTTTTTTCCCCCTCATAACGGCTCAATTTAGTTGGCTAATATATTATTTAGGAATTTTGCTTCTAAATTCTTGAGTGGGATTGTGCTGGCTTTTTCTGCCAAGTTCCATCCTGTCTGCTCTGGGTCCAGGCTCTGTAAGGCTCCTGGTATGAGTTGGAGAGTGAAGCCTCTTTCTCAGTTTTCTGGAAAAGTTTATATGAAAGTGGAGTATTATGGGAAAATCCTATAAAACCATGGGGTCAGTGGCTTTCTTATGGAAAAAATTTTAAACTACTTTATGAAAGTTCTTTTTTACAAACCGGTGTAGGCTTCTATTTCTCCTTGAACTTATTTTAAAACTTGTATTTTCCTTTATGTTAAAACTTTTTCTTAAAACTTACATTTGCTGATAAGATTTGTTTAAGATCATCCTTTTAATGTCACGTCTATCTTTGGGTGGAGCTTCCTTTAGAGTTTGCATTCTTTATAGTGACTTTCTCACCACAAGCTAATTTCATTAATTTTCTCAACGATGATTCTTTCGCTCTTGCCAACTCTGCGTTGTGTATTTATTTCTATAATTTTCGGCATGACCTCCTTTTCCTAATTTGTTTGGATGGACTCTGCTACACTGCATGTAATTGACCGTATCCATTCCGTCTTCTGTTGTCAACATGTAGGGCTCTTGTCTTCCTGGAAATCTATTTGCATTCTTTTAAATATCTTTTTCATTTTCATTTTCATTGCTTTCCATTCTTATCAATTATTTAGAATATTAGATATTTTAAACGTTCTAAAGAACTAATATTTTAATATTAGTTAGAATATTAGAATGATTTGGAATTGTCTTAGATTTTTCCCAACAGGGAGCTTTAGCTAATTTGCTTTGTGCTACTCTTACTGGTTGCAGTAGCTGTCTTAGTGAGGGAAGCTTGGACATGAGGTTTCCGTGTGAAGGAGGATGTGGCACTTGGACATTTTCCACGTGTCTGGAGAGATGCACGTGGTATCCACGCCCAAGTCCGGCAAGGTCAGCGCCTCAGGTGCTTTCTGAGCCTTGTCTCTGCTCACACTGTCCTCGTGTTGAGACCTCCCACGACGCTGATCCCTCCCCATCCCCCGCCTGCCTTTAGTCCCATCAGTTCCCATGTGTTGCTTTTTATTATATCATCTTCTAAACCCACCCGCAGGCGAAGTCTGTATTTACCTCAGGGCCCCGGGGCCAGAGAAGTCACCACCTCATCCCCAGGTCACCCCCAGCTGGTACTGCTGAATGGAGGGAGGAATGAATGAATGTTCTGGAAAGGCAGAATGGATTTATTCATCAGAATTTCTGTGCAAAATGGGATGGCACGGTCACAAGAGATCAGCTGAAAGGCCGGGCAGGCATGGCTGTGCGTGACAAAGCCTTCCATGACCCATCACTCACAATAGGCCAAAGATCTTGTAACGTGAGCAGAGAGCCTTCCCTCAACCATGTCGCCTCTCCCCGGGGGTTAGGGTTTCAGATGAAAGCTGTGGGGTCTCTAGAATTTGGAGTCATGCCTGTTAGCTAAGTGAAAGGCATTTCACACATTTGCTTTTATCAGTTTATTCATGCTGATAGGTGCTTTTAGAGGGAATTCACAGCTCCTGAAAGGCTCTGAATGAAAAGATCCAGCGAACAAAGTCGCTGTTTATCTATAGAATGTGTCTCGGGATGGGATACCAGCAGCTCCACGAATTCCTCCTGTGTCTAAATGCAGACGTGCAGGAAGACTCACCAAGATCTGGTGTGTAACTGGAGTTGATGAGATTAAATCAGTATTTGGGTCTAGACGTGCCTTCAAGTTACGTACTTCACACTCACCCTCCCTGGAAAGGGGGTGGATTGTTCTTTGGCTCCTTGGAAGTAGGGCCGAACTTGCGGGAGACACTTGTAGTCTTAAGTCCCATCTTAAGTCTTAAGGTCTAAAATCGTTGTTTCTGCACTTGCTTCTGCTTGAATGTCTCCGTCTGTAGGAGGCTCTTGAGGAGCGCCCTTCCTTGGCATGTGGGTGTGAGGACCTGCACGCGGGCTCGTGGGAGGACGCTGGGTGTTGGAGTTCCTCCTCTCCTGTTCTGCCTCTCGGTGGGCTCTCCAGGCTGCTGCTGAGGCTGGACTCAAAGTCGTTTAAAATAGGACCACAAAAGTTCCTCAAAAGAGGCATCGAATCTACTCTTGTTTCCACCAGTGACAAGGTGCAAGGAGTCAAACAGCCCTGACAGTTGTCTCTCCAGGGCTGGGCCCTTTCCCCCTGGAGAGGCTGTTCACCTGGGCTTCCCTGCATGAGTCTGCTGGCCTCCGCAGGGAGGGGTGGTGCTGTATTTGCGGGAGGTCCTGGTGGACGTCTATTCTGGTTCTGTCCCTTCCAGGAAACAATGTTTTCAGGGATTTAATTTGCTTTTTCATGGAACATAAAGCATTCCAGCTGCTCCTGGATGATTTATGAGCGTTTGATAAGAGAGGATGGCCACTGCCATCCAGAGGGACAGACTCCTTCCTTTAGCATCTTTTGGATCTTTATTGTCTGAGAAATACGATAGTTAGACAGGCGACCGTCTTATGGGGAAACAAGCCATCGGCATTGGGGTGGGGTTTTAGTCTTAGATTTCTGGCAATCAAATATTTAAAAATCGGATGGTTTGAAATCGGACGATCTGCTACCTATACTTATTGAATTACCTTTAAAAGATGTTCTAAAAATAGGCATGGTAAGAAAAGGAATATCTTATTAAATCACTTCGGATAATTTGGAGCTAAAGCATTAAAGCCACAATAAAGTTACAAAATAGTATCCTAGTCAATTGTACGCCTTTTTCTTATGAAGCCAATACGGACGTTACCCCCCCCTCCCCCCCATCGTATTATCTCTTCTGAGCAAAACTTTCAGATTTTGGAATTATTTCGTACACAATTTCAAGACCTGCACAAGCACAGGGAATCTACGACTTCCTTTCATTCGCTTTACTCTCCTTAGAGATTATACGTTTGTAGCCAGAACGCACTTTAAACTTACGACCCGAGAGAAGGGACGCGTTTACACAAACAAAGCTTTATCAGGTTCAGAGTTTTCCTCGTGCGCTGTGCCTTCTCCCAGGCTGCTCTGTAGGCGGCGGCGTCTCTCGGTCTTGTCCCTCCACTGACCTGAGGTAAAGCTGTTGCTGGTTTGGACTGAGTCCTGATGCTCGCTGCTGCGGCTGCACTGGGAGGCGAGTCCCTGGCTCATCATGGGCGTCTTCGCCACCTCCCCCCACCGCACTTGCCTCTAGGATCTTTGATGTCGCCCTTCCCCTCCTATTTCCTTGCAGAAGCCTCTGCTGTTCATCAGCTCTGGTTCTTGCTGAGCTGTTTCTCAAATCCTGGTGTCAGAATCACCTGCATTTTGCTTTTCGGAAGCTGATGAGCAGGTTTGCAAGTTGCGAGAACAACTTCAGGCACTTTTCCCTATGTGGGATGTGTCCGTGTTTTGTTCAGCCTCCGCTGTCCTAGTTCTCTTTTTATTTGTTCATCTATCCATCCATGCACCCATTCATGCACCCATGCACCCATGCACCCATCCATCCATCCATCCATCCATCCATCCATCCATCCATCCATCCATCCATCCATCCATCCATCCATCCATCCATCCACCCACACACCCATTCATTGCACTCTGCTACACACCATCAGTAACACGTCGCCATCCTCTCTAATACAGCTTTTGATACCATCACAGCCACACTCACGGGTACTTAGTAATCTCGCTCAACTCCGCTTCGTACGCTCCACGCTGACACGCGGGTCCCTTCTCCCTTGCGCATCATCCCTGCTCCCGGAGGAGGCGCGCAGGATGCAGGAGATGGGCGAGGTCCATGAGCCGGACAGGTAGGAGTGGCCACTAGCCGTTCCTCTGTGGTCTCTGAATGAGTCGCCGGACTCGGGCCGCCCCACCCCGCCTGCACTGGCTGACCTCTCACTAGAGTCATGACGGCAACAGGCGTCTCAATAAGAAGAAGCCAGAGGCACCGCTCAGAAGGCTGTGTGGCCCGCACAGCAGGCCACGTTGTCCACTCCCGTTGGCAGCGATGAGCTGGGCGCGGAGAAGCTGAGCAGTCCGCGGGGGTGGGGTGGAGGGCAGGCCGGGCGGTGTGCGGGTGACTTAGGCTCATTCGCCCCCTTCATGTTCCTTTCCTACCGTGCCTCAGCCGGGCCCCAGCCCCCAGCACTGGGCAGCCTTCGCCCCTTAGGGTTTGTTCTTGGGGTTGTACAGTCCTGAAAGCCAGGACTGCGTAGCCACAGGCCTCTCTGTGTCTGCGAGTCCATCAGGATCCATTACAGAGAGGCTGGCGGGGAGCCGGACCTTGGGGAGCAAGCAGAGGGGACGTGCCCCCGAGACTGCGGAGAGTTCAAAAAGTAGGGGTCTCCCAGGGGAGGGCAGGGGGGGACGCAGGACCTTCTAGGTGCCCGGTTCCCATGCAGCTGCCGGCTGGCTCTGGGCTGCATCCTGGCTTTCCACAGGTGCCCAGGCCTCGGCTGGACCGGCGCAGAGCTGCCTGATCTGCAGGCCAGGCAGGGCCAGAGTGGACACTCAGCCAAGGCCGGGAGAAGGAGGGAGGCCTGACACCCCTTTGCAGGCCGGTCCCAGCCCTCGGCTGTCGGCAGAGCAGAGGCTCAACGAGGAAGTCAAGGCGCCCGGGGGGTCCCGGGAGCCACGAGGTTTAGCTCCCGGCCAGGGCGTCCAGGCCGGAGAGCGGAGTCCGTGTCCGTCGCGACGGGAGGGCTCGTCTCCCGGGGGATGGCGGCGTCTGCAGTGTCAGCTCACGCTCCTGGCGTCGTCTGTCCCCGTCTGCTCGAAGACCCGCATGCTCGGGCAGGAGCTGTGTCCCCGGTCGCCCGCGTTCCTTGAGCATCAAAGTGAGTCCTTCCCCGCTGGCTTATCTGACAAGCACCCTCAGACGCCCACGGCGGGGAACACTGGGTCCACGGTCCTGCCGGGCGTGCTCTGCTCCTGCTGCACACGCAAGGCGTGGGCGGCACTCGGCGCGGGAATTGACTGCCATCCTGGAGCCCCCCGCCGGGCGGGGTTTCAGGGGACGCCTGCTGCGTTCTTTGCCCGCACCGTGTGGGCGGGAGATTTCTGCGCTTGGGCCTGTGGGAGACCCGTCGAGCTTTGAGACAGCGACCCGACTGCCGGGTGGAAGCTGTGCCACGTGAGGCTTCGTGCCAACAGGTCCGGCTGACTGACCCTAAGCCTGACGCGTGGTCATGCCCCTGAGTCCACGGTGAGCGGAGCCCCGTCTCATCCGGGCCGCAGCTCAGCCCCCCGGCTGACCGGCCGGCCGTCTCCCACGTGGGCCGCCACTTTCCCGGGTGATTTCCTCTTCCTGGCCTGCCCCATCCATACTCGGGCTGCCCGCACTTCGTTCCGTGTCGCTAGGCTCTGTCTCCCCATCAAGCCTTTGTCCCAGAGGAGTCATCGGTTTGATTTGGAAGCCGCGTCCCTCCAGCTTCCCAGATCGATTCCCCGTCGTGTCCACGTGGATGGCTGGCTGGCCTCTGTGCGACCTGGCCAGCTTGGTTGAGGGCACTGACGTCCCCATGGACAGGCTGTCTTCACCTGCGTAGCGCGCGAACAGGTGACACGCTCTGGGTGTGGCAGGACCAGGAGGGTTTGGGGAGTGACTTCCTGTGCCACCCACGCCCTGGTATCCCTTGGACCATGATGACAACACCTGGTGCCCTTCTGGAACATTCTTCCCTTGAAACTGGGGGTGTGTGCGCCCAGGGGGGAGCGAGCCCTTGGAGAGTCGGCAAGGACAATCTCTGGCAGCTTTGCTCCACGTCTGGCAGGTGACTCGGCACCTCGCCCGCCCGCCGGGCTCCGAGAGGGAGAAGGATTTGCTCTTTGTTTATGGCCGAGGAGGAAATTCCAGACTTTTCCTTTCCTCTGCCCTCGAGGCAAATGTTCCTGGATTCGAACATGTACGTAAAGGAAGAGCAGGACGTTGGTTTGGAGGTGGACATGATCCAGGCGCTTCGATGCCGCCCCTGCCCCCTGCGCCCAGGGAAAGTCAGGTTGTCCTCGGGGCCCAGAGGAAGAATGAAAGGCAGGGGGGACCCTTTGTGACTCATCGCTGGGAGCCTCTGCTTCTGCTCTCTGCCCCCCACGCCCCCGTGCAGCGGCCAGGGGCGCCGACACCCTTCTGGGGATGCTCTTACGTCCTCTGGAGCCCCCCGTGGCGCCCCCTGCGATGGTCCCCTGCGGGCAGCTGGCGACGCTCCTGCGTCTACGCGGCCTGTCTCGGGGCGGCCGCCTCTGTCAGCGCGGACTTTTGTTTCCAGTTATGATGATTCTCCGGATAATTTGCAAGGACAGTGATGAGAGCGGTTTGTTCCTCGCTGGCTGTGTGTGGTCCCCGGACCCCGGTGATCTGAGCTCATCAGCTGGGGCCGCGCTGGACGCCTCTGGCCTTGGCCTGACACCCCGGTGACCCGCCTCCGTGTTGCTATGGCGGCCGAGCGGCCTCAGTTGTTCACCAGGTGGGTACCCGGGCTGCAGGTTTGCGGCGCTCGGGGCAGAGCCGGAGCTGAGCTGACCCAGGGCACGCGGCCTGGGCCTCGCCTCCCGGATGGGCAGATGTGTTGCTGGGAGCCCCACGGCCACCCGCCCGGCCCCGCTGGCTCGGTTTCCACCGGTCAGTGGGGCAGCAGGAGGGACTGGCCTCCGAGCTGCTTGGGGCAGAGGGGCAGCGTCTCTCAGCGCAGTGGACGCGGCCACGGGAGTGGAACCACGACGAGGGTCACGGGCGACGGCGGCCGGGGCCCCCTGCCGTCGCGCGGGGCGGCTGACATCCGGCCACTCTCACGTGTGTCTGTGAGACTCGGGGCGGCGCTGGAAACACCGGTGCGTCTTGTTCGCGGTCTGTCCACGTGGATTGAGGTGTCCATTCGCCCAGCGGCGGCTCCGAAGGTGCTGATGAAGACGCATCCACGGAGCTTCCAGGGGCCCTGACTTGCCAGGAATTTGTGAAGTCGTGTGACGTAGCACAGGTTGACTTCCCTGCCTGTGATTCGGAGGAAGAGGTTCCTGTCTCCCCAGCGTGCAAGCGTCACCCTCCCCAGGTGTGCAAGCCCCACCCTCCCCAGGCGTGCAAGCCCCACCCACCCAGGGCACCTGGGTGGAAATTCACACCGTGCGGCTCACTGTTTATTCAACAGTGCGTGTATGTGTGTATCTATATATCTATAGCTATAGATCTATATCATCTCTACCTCTATCTTTCTATATCTGTATCATCTCTAGCTGTATCTATATCGTCTGTATCTCTATATATCTCTAGCTCTATCTCTATGTCATCTATAGCTATAGCTATATATCTATATCTATATCCTGTCCCTATCTCTATATATCCTTATCATCTCTATCTCTATATATATCTACATCATCTATCTATATCTATCTCTCTCTCTATATATATACATATATATATAGAGAGAGATGCACACACATTCAATTAATAATAATAATCATGATAAAGGGTGAGAGCCCACCTCCCTCCCCCCACGAAATAACAGCTAAGGCTCACATGAGCTTCCGGTCCATTCCCAGCATGCGCTCATCATTACACCTTGACTGAGTCCCTCTTGGCCCCGAAGGACACATGTCGGCTGTCCCCCACAGCTGGCGTGACACTTGTTTCTCCATATTGAGCTGGTGACGAGTGTCTGACACTTCCCTCCCGAAGCCTCGTGCCTTGTCCACTCTGTTCCCCTTCCCAAGGAAGCACTTCCCGTGCCATTGATGCTCTTGGCTTGTTCTTCCTGCCACTTATGTTCACTTCAGCCTGGGTGATTCCTTGGGCGCTTTGCCCACAGATTTTCAGAGAGCTTTGGGGTGAATGATGATGCACCGTTTGTTTCTTTAGAGCTATTTCTTGCTGGGCGTCGTCGGCGTCTCAGAGATTGTGCTGCACGTCGTCTGCAGGGTTTTCTCTGCTCTCACGGCCACACCTGTGCCTCCTGATACCGTCTCCGCACATCGACGTCTCCTACATCCATTGGTGATTCCACTGCACCAGAGGAAGGGTGTCCTAGGAACGTTGTGTATGAGCCTGAAGATACTTAGAGCCACGGAGTGATCTGTCTGTGGAATGTTCTGTCAGAAGATAAGCAAGGAGCATGTATAGGCTGCTGGTGCGTGGGGCCGTTGACAGACGCCAGACCAAGTTGATGATGCTATCTAAGTCTTCTGCATCCTGATTCTACATGTACAGGTTCTCTCCATGACCGAGATTACAATATCACTAGTTGGAAATCGCACTTCTGGCAGCCTTTGCTTTGTGTCTTCGAGGCTCCGCCGTGGCGTATCCGGCAGGGGCTGGCCGTGATCTAGCTTGGTCTTTTCCGTTTTCTTTGCATGGGACTGAACGGGTTTCTTAGTTGAGTTTCCTCGATATTCAGGCGGGCCGTTTGCATTGACTTCAGAAAGAACTGGTAACCATTCAAATGGTTTTTTCTCCATCTGTGCATTTTCCTGTCTTCTCTCGCATAGACTCCACAGTGCCTCTGGGAGCATTTGAGTTCACCGATGCCCTTTCTCCTTGGACCTATTTGTATCAGCTTCGTTCTTGGATCGTTTTTATTGCTATGTATTTACCTGCAAGTCCTTCCTTCTGTGATGCTCGCCAGCAGCTGCTCGACCTACTTGGGGTCTTGGACAATTGGCCATTATCCTCTGGAACCTTGACAACTTAAAGATACGTTCCATGACTCCACTTTAAAAAATATATATCATTACTTATTTTGTTTTACCTCGTTATCTACTCCGGGGTTCTCCCACCACCTTGTCACTCTGAACCATCACTTAATCTTTCGTGCCCCTCCCAACCCTGCTCCCCCTCATGCTCTGTGCTTCAATTCTGCCGAAAGTTAGTTTAAAATTTTTTTGTTCATTGGTTTGTTTGTTTTCCCTCTATTCCTCATAGAAGTGAGACCATCCCGTATTTCTCTTTTACTTTCCGGCTTCTTTCCACTAGAATGATTTCTTCTAGCTCCATCCATGTTGCTGCAGATGGCATAAGTTTGTCTTTTTGATGGCTGTATAATATTCCACCACATACATAGACCACAGCTTTCTGCATCATTCATCTGCTTTCTTTCATGGCTCCATTTTAAAGCATATCTTTCTCAGATAAATCTCATCTTACTGTCCATTCTGAAGCATTTTGATTTTTCTCTTCATGGTTGTTTTTTCCCTGTTTGTTTCCTTTTCTGAGCGCTTTCATTTGGGTGCTAGACATTGAGTTGTATTTTGCCTAGAAAGATGGTTTTTAAGATTTGCGGTGCAGGTTCAAAGTGGTGTTCAGTTTCCTAAGGCAGGCAGCTCTCTCTGTCTCATGAATGACCTCTCAGGGGTCAGTGCAGCGGGTAGACAGCATCTCCCTGGGGTCCATCCACCCAGGGCCTGGTGTCTGCGGTCCTTCCCATGATTCTACATTCTCGTGTGGCCACTTCACCCCACTGGTGTGACAAAGGTGCTTCTGTCTATCAAGCATCATTATTCCCTGGCTTGACCCCCCTCGTCAGCTAACCTCACACCGTGTGTCCGGTTCTGTTTTAGAAGGGGCAAGAGGTAACATTCTTGTTCCCTTGCAAGAGGCGGACATCACCTTTTAAATCTGAATCTGTGTGTACTTAGCAGCGTTTAACCAGCCACTCCCTGGCAGTGGGTGTTCTGGGTGCAAATGGAGCTACTTGAGCAGGGTTCCGAAGTGTGACTGTGGCATTGTGCGCCCCTGACTTCGAGGAGTATTTCTCTTTGCCCTCGATGGCGACACGGTGGTTTTCTGCCGGTTTGTGTTTCCTCCAGCAGCGTTTGAGCACGAGTGCCTTTGATAGGCCTGGGACTCTATCACCAGTGGATGAAATCACTCGTGCTTAACGAGGCTCTCACCAGATATTGTTCCTAACACTCCTGCCAGCTCTGTGGCGGAACAGCGGCACGTCACAAAGCTAAGTCTGTCTGGAGCTGATGGACGGCTCTCTTCCTGCAGGACTAAGGGTGAAGGGAGGGTGCGTGCTGCATTTCCCCGTGACGTCACGTCCAGACACAACTGCACGCTGTCTTTGCTTTAGAAAGCCAGTCGAAAAGTAAAGGCCAGAGACGGGCTATAGGAATAGCAAAAAAAAAGGCCAGGAAAAACCCAAAATAAGGTGATGGTGGAGCTGGGACAGGCTGCTGGGGGAGGAGTGGGGGGAGGGAGAAAGTGGGGGAAGGGCCACGGACACAGGAAGATGGAGAGGAGGGCTCTCGGAGATGGGAGGAGGGAGAACCCCAGGGAATGCAGCTACGTTTTATATAGCTATATCTAGATATAGAAATATCTAGCGATAGATATATAAATATACACACGTATACACATCTAGGCATGAATATGTAAACAACAAAATGGTCAGAGGGAAAAAAGCATCTGCAAGAAAGTCCGTTTTGATGTCCTAGACATGGAGGCTGTTCATTTTCAGGCCCGAGAACAGACACCCTAGAGAGGGCCCCTCGGCAGACCTGGGCGGTCTGCACGTGGCCGAGCCTCTGCGAGCTGGCCCCCTGTGGTCTGTGCTCTGCCCGGCTCGGGGCACCTCCTCTGGCATCGCCTCCACGACCTGCCGTGCCTCGTGTCCTGGGCGACGCAGGGTGAGCCACAAAAGCGCCAGCGCTTTGCAGAGGACTCGCCCCGAGGAGCCTCTGGAAGCACATCGCTGTGTGCCAGTGCCCTCGCCATGCCCGTGGCCCATGTTGGCAGTGCCCCCTGCTCACGCCTCTGGCTGGGGCACCCGGCAGCTGCCCACGGCAGATCGCAGAAGGCTGTTCAGGCTGCGGGTTTGAACCCCGCCCGCTGTGGAGACGCAGCACCTGGCTGGCTACTCACCATCAGCGTGGACGAGGGGCTGGTCTGACCGGCTTGCAGCTCAGGCCATCGCTCCGGTCTCCAAGGGGTTCTGCAATACGCTCCCTCCCCCACGCCTGCCCCGAACCATGCTGTGCCTGGGAGAGACGGAGCATCCGCTGGTTGGCTCGTGGACTAGTTAACTGGCCAAAGCCCAGCGCTACGATGCTGCTGCTGCAGGGAATATTCAGACAGAAAAGAGGTAAAGATGCCAAGCCCCCCCCACCCCCGTCCTCTTTTCTCTCTGGGGTTCACATCCCAAGGAAAACAAGCTTCTGTTTCCACTGCCTCTTCGTGTTATGACTTTAAGCCAGACTCTCCATTTCCACAGTGCTCACATAGTCAATTTACAATCACTTTTCCGCAAAGCACAGCCCAGGGAACGCGCCCGAGAGGCAAACTGCTGGATGCTAGCAACGCTGTCTCTCGTGACAGTAAAGGTTCAGCTTCTCCGGGGGCCGGAGTGAGAGGGAGAGTCCCGTTGAGGGGTGACGCGCAGGTGATAAAACCGCCTGGATGCGGCTCGGAGCTGACTCCAGGGACCTGGGGGTCCACGGGGGCCACGTGCGACTTGTCACTGCTAAGAAGACCCACTGAAGTCGCGTGACGTTGTCATTTTGTAGCTGCGCAGGCGGATTACCACGTCGGAGGCTGTTTTGTGCGCACAGACAGGCACCATCGATCCCATTCCCATCACCGTCGGAAAGGTGTTTATCTCAGTAAGGTCACATCCGCTGTTCATGGATCTGCCGACGGTTATGTCTCTTAATTCCTCGTCCTTGTTATTTTAGCCTCAAAATGTGTCTGTACCTTTAAGCCGCCGTCAGGGTCGTCGTTTAGAAGCCAGGGTCGCTCAGAGATTGGCAATAGCTGCGCTGGGAATGATGCGTGATTGATATGATCAGCACCCTAACCTCGGGACTAGTGAGGACCAACCGTTCACCATCCACGAGCGAAGCGATGCACATCGGACATGGAGCGGACCTGGGCTTGGGCTGGCCAGTTAGCTGTTGGCCAGCTGCCGTGTGGTCGCCGCGGGAGTGCCGCAGCGAGCCTCGATCGCACGTAGCCGTTTCGGTGACTCGGCGCACGTGGCCAGGCCCGGGCTCCGCTGCCTCCGCCTCCTGCTCCTTCTGCTCCTGCTGCCACGACGGGCAGGAGAGGAGAGCAGCGCACGAGACTGAGGGTGCCGATGCCGGCTGTGGCGCTGGTGGGGGCAGGCGGGTGGTGGCCGGGCCTCAGCGCTGGGGTGGGCGGGGCTGGTCAGCCTGGTGGGTGACCCACTGCTGCTTCCTCACGTGCTTGCTGGCCCCGTGGCGTCCAGGCGGCCAGCTTGGCGCCTCCTCCCTCTTCAGCACAGTCGAGCGGGGCTGGGCAGGGGCGGTGGTGGGGGAGGGGTGGTGCACGCACAGGTGAGCCTCCTTCATCTAACAAGCCGTCCGAGAACTCACAAGTCACCTGTCCAGTGGCAGGACACGAGGAAGACACCCCACTGGGAAGTGTTGAAGGCTCAGTCTCGGGAACGGGCATGGGTCACTGTACACTCGGGGGGCAGATGTCCACTGCACAGGGTGCTGTGTGAGCGGGATGGCCGGGGATGGTTGAGGATGGCCAGGGATGGCCGGGGATGGCCGGTGATGCTCGGGGATGGCCGGGGATGGCCAGGGCGGCGTGGGTCCTAGCACCGGGAAGGGCCGTGGGCAGCAGTCCATGTCCTGTCCCTGGAGCCCCAGCGACGGCCGTGGGCTCAGGCCCTGCAGGGGCTCCAGCCAGGGTGACCTGTCCACCAGGTGCCTCCCCCGCCTGGGGCTACCTGGGGCGAGAAGAGCCGCCCAGCACAGCAGGGCTGGAGGAAGCACCGAGGCTGGCAGGACAGAGGCCGTCCCTGAGGGAGCCTCAAGGTCTCTGGCGCTGAGGGGTCCCCAGAGTTCAAGGCCGCCCTGAGGGACCCCCAGAAACCAGCCTTTGAACCTCCCAGGAGTCTTCTCGTTCTTCCCCCGGGCTCTCGCTCTTCTCTCCTCTCTCGTTCTCTGCCCCCTCCCAGGCCCAGGAGGGCGCACACGGGCGCACACCCACCGGCCGCACAACCTCGGGGAAGACGCAGTCCCCAGGGGCTGGCTACGCCGGCCTACGGGGGAGGAAGCTTGACTGACTCACCCTACGATGCGTTACTTCACACCCCAAGTCCAGGGCAGGGCGGGGGGGGGGCTCAGGTTTGGCTTGATCAGGGCGCGATTCAGTTTCTCCGATTCTCGCGGCACAAAGCGGAGCTGTTCTGGAGTGTGAGTCCCAGGGGTCGGCACGCCCGGCCGTCGCCCTTGAAGGTGAACTCGGATTTTATTTCCTACTGAGCTGTCACCGCCTAACTGGACGGGAGCCTTTTTCTTTTTCACCACCAGCTAAACTATCCATTCGGGGCCTACACCAGTGCCTCCTGCTGTGTAGTTAGGCCCCTCTCCCCTTCCCACCTCTCTCCTCTCTCCAGTTAACCGCTGGCTTTCCAGGGCCTCAGGGTTGTTGCGGTTTAGCCTATGTATCTTCCAGGTATGGGGAACCTATTGGCCAACGCTCGTCACCCTCTGGCTCACTTCACCCAGCGCAGAACCCCTGACCCACCCACATGTGGCAACGGTGGGTTTCATCTTCTTCCCGAGCGGCTGCTGCTCCACCGAGCCCGTCTCCCACCACGTCTTTGTCCTGGTGTCTGTCCTGGGTGTTTCGCCGGTTCCCATGTCCTTGCTTCCCTGATTAGTTCTTGATCTTCTCAACACACCTTTCCCAGCTCCCCCAGAGCACGTGTGGGGGACTTCTCCTTTAGCTTCTCCTGGGTACAAGGCCAGGCACGGCCGGAACAGTGTAAGCGCTGCTGTTCTTCCCATGGTGCGGGGTGGATGAGTCTCAGGGCTTCACCCTCCCACCTTCGGCCTCCACGACCAGCGTCTGGGGGGTTGCGTCCTCCCCAGGATTGTGCACACCTGGCCCGTGGGTGTTCCCCTGGCTCTGGGAGGGGAGGTTAAAAGGGGGCATTGCCCCAGGGGGAGGGGGAGGAGGGCCTGGGGAGAACAGGACAATGCAAGAGGCCAGACAAGGAGTGTGAAGATATCTGGGGGGCTGGGGGGTCACCTGCGTCCCAGCCCCCAGCCCTTGCTGCCCACCTGCGTGCTTCCAGAGTTGGCCCGGCCGCCATGCTGGGGGCCTGTGCGCCTGGTCCCCTGCGAGCATGGAAGCTGTAGACCCACGAGGGCCCTGGCATTCTTCTTCAGCGGCTGGAGCCAATAAGAAATTGAGCAGACTGGGAGGCTTGCGGCCTCCATGGTGAATAGGATCAAGTCGTAGGCTGGGCGCTGGTGTGCAGGTGTATCAGAGAGGGATAAGGGTGGAGAACTGGAGGGGGGGGGCTGGGCAGGGAGGCTGCATGCTGAGTGAGGCACAGCCGTGCCCAGCTGGACTCATGCCCCCTGCCCAGTGGCCCCCCTCACCTCCTGGTCCCTCAGGATTAGCAGCTTTAGACATGGCCTCCACGGTGAGCACAGTGAGGTGGGCAGACACGGGGCCTTTGCAGGAGTCCTGCCCATCAGCTGGCCATTCCTGCCTGAGGCTTGCAGCCGCCCCCAGTCCCTCCCTGAGACCACGTCCTTCAACAGCAGGGGGGCTCCCAGTTTGTCCTCCGATCACCTGCTCGGTTCTTTCTGCTGTTCACAAACCTCCCTTGTCAGGATGCAGCTCTTGGCAAGAATAAAAACTAGAACTATATAAGACAGACACCGAATGTTTTCACTACTCTATGGGACATGGGACAGATAAGCAAAACGCCATGAAGGAAAGTCAAAACAAGCCAACAACCAAATTAAAGTGCACAACCTGGGTGGGGGGGGGCAGGGTGGGAACGGTCGGGGGGGGGTGAACCCCAGAGATCACCAAGATGTGAAACATATGTAAATAAACTATTAAAAATATAAAAACGACAGACGAAGCCTCTAAAATGACGTGGGAAACACCCGAGGAGCGGGAAGAGGATTCTAAGCTGAAATCCCGCCCCAGTGGGGTCGGGAGCCGGGGGCGGTGGCTGCTGTTTGTGCGTTCCCTTCGTTCCTGTTCGTCTTTGACCCTGTGATCGCTGAAGCTGCCCCTGACGAGGACTCTGAAGTCTTTAGGAAATACTTCCCGGGCCCCCGCGGAGGCTGTGATCACGCCGGGGGGCCGGGGGGTTTCCGGGGCTGTTTGAGACGTGAGCCTGCACATCACAGTAGTCACGATGAAGGATGCTGGTTGTTTTAGGTGGCATGTCACTGGGGTATAAATACACCAAATGCTGTTTTCATAAACACACCGGGGGAGTCGTCAGCGGCATCATTTTTCTTCAAGCTGGGGTTTTTCTGCTTTGCTCTCGTATTTCATTTGACTCACAGAATCCATCTTCCCAAGTGGTGCTCATTCATTCCGGGGCTGTGGGGCAGCTTTAGGCCTTTTTGTCTGTTCTCTTTTAAACACGCCTTATTTTTATGGAGAGACGTTAGCTGGTTGCGCCATAAAGGGTCTAGGGAAACAGGACTTCCCCTCAATGACTGCCTCTCACACCCATGTGGACGGTCTAGTCACCATCCATAGCTGCCCACTCCCTGGCCTCTCTCCTCTCTGGTAACCTGCATTCTGCCATCAGGATCTTAGGACTTTGGTTCATTTTGTTTTCTTTATTTATAACCCACAAAGAAGTCCAGTGATACAACTGACTTCACTTAAATCATCCCCTGAGGGTCCATCCACTTGATTGAGAATGGCAATAACCCACCCTTTTCGTGGCTGAGTAGTATTCTACAACGTGATATGCCATTTCTTTATGCATCCATTGTTGGGCTCTTGCATCGTCTGATGCTGTGTGTTTACTGTCTGCCTTGCCAGATTTGATTCGCAGAAGGAGATGGAGGTGGCATTCATGAGAATGTAGATTTGGACCTTTCTAGGGAGTCAAAAAGTCACTGCAGTCGGCTTCCCCATCTACCAGCACATTTTGTGTATCGGCCCCTTATCAAGACACACGGATGATGGCAGCCTACAAGGGTATGTTCCATTTTTATGAGCTTCATTGCAATAGAGAGGTTGGGGCAGAGAGAAGGCCTGGTTGAAAGATGATTTTTTTCTTTTCCAGAATCTGGAGTCAGCTTAGAATTCTAAGGAGATGCTCTTGACCTGGGTGTTTGACGCTCGCTCCATGTGCACGTGTGTGTCCACGCTCACCCTGTCGCGCTGGAGAGACGTTCAGTAGCTGAAGAAAATGCTCATGGAGCACAATGCCCTCAAGCTTCGCTACAATTTATGGGCTCACTTGGGTTTCCTCAAGACCCCCCTCACCGCAAATAGTTAAATCTGAACCCCGGGGAAGGGATTCAGGCATGGGCAATGCTGACCTACCAGATCCTGCTCTTTTAGCTCCGTGTCGGTTACAGTGTCGTCCAGCACGGAGCAGAGTCACCCAGGGCCCTTGCTACACCGCAGGTCGCCTCCATGCTAGCGGGTCCCCACCCAAAGAACGGGGTTCAGGACTTGTTGAAGGATGTGAGTTCAACGTATAAGCCCATATTTCTGTGGTCTGAGGGTGCGCTTCGAGGGCACCACGCTGTGCCACATGGAAAGCACACCAGGGCCTTTTCTTTCTGGTTTGTTTTTTTTTCTGATTTACCCAACTTTTGTTCCAAATAGGAGGTTGCACTTCATTTGCATTTGGGTACGTGAAGCACCTTCTTATGACTCTGTGAAAGAAGGTTAGCTTTAGCTTGCTAGCAAGGGGCATCACACACACATGCACACATACATGTGCACACATACATGCACACAGAGATGCATGTGCACAAATACAGATGTATGTGCATGCACACACGGGTGTATGCATACACGCATGGGCACAAATGCACGACATATAGGTGTATGTAATGTATATATGTATTGTATGTGCATGCATGCAGATATATGCATAAATGCACACATACAGATGCACCTATATATGCATGCATACAGGTGTATGTATTACACATACATCTGTATGCATATACATACATCTGTATATATATATGCATCTGTGTACATCTGTATATATTTTTCAGATTACTTTTTATTCACATTCACACCCAGAAACTCTCCCTTTTTCCTCCATTCTTTTTTTTTCCTTACATAGTTGTTGTCTCTGTAATTCGCCGCCTCCATATCACCTGTGACCCATCACCCTTTTCCTCATGCTCTTCCTTCCTCCCGTTTCACCCTACCCCCTTCTCCCGCCTTTGCTGGACATTTCACTTCTATAGTCAACATGTTAGTTTTGACTGCTGCTTGTCCTTTTGTTTAATTTGTACTATCCCACATACATGTGAGACCGGCTGGTATTTATCTGACTTTAGCCCGCACCTTCCCTTCCAGCTCCATCTGTGTCCAAGGCCGTTTCTCACCAACGTGTCCACCTTTGTTTTATTGATGGCTACGTGTGACTCCCCAGAGCTATATAGTTGGGTGTCCAGGGGTTTCCTGGGGGGCTGTGAGTCCTCTGAAAGGTGTGTTTACCCTAAACAGGGGTCATGGCTTGTCGGCATCCTGACCTGTATGTCCCTGACCTGTGGAGTATTGGGCCTTTTTGAGCTATGGAGACAGTCCTGGAAGAGGCCATTTCCCTCTGGCTCATCTCTGCTCCTGTTGGCTCTTCTTGTCACATCCCCGAGTGCAGCGTGGGGAGGATGAGCATGCATGCAGCCAGGGATGAGCATGGGGCTGGCTCTTCTGGTGGGAGTGTTGGTGGGAAGAGCTGTGGAGTCTCGCCTGGTAGACTATTGTGGGTCCGTTGTCTTTGGCTCCCCTTCTTATGCCTCACGTCTTCTCTATAGAATAGGAATATAACAGCCTCGGATGTTTCCAACGAATTCAGGTCCATGCATGAACATGATGTTGCTTCAGTGAAGGCTTTGTAAACCCTGTGGCTAAGCTCTTCTAAGCTCTTCACAGGTTCTGCTGTGTGGATGGCCCACAGGAACCCTGGAGGCTCATTGTGCCGTCACCCTGACCGTGACAAAGGACGCTGAGCTGGAACAAGCTTGTGACCAGCTCCAAGGGCTCCCCTGAGAGTTAGTGCTAGGACTTCAGCCCTTGTGTCTGTGGAGATTGTGGTTTATTTTCTTCTCCTAAATCACAGTGCTTGCACTTTCCTGTACATCCTCTCAACAGCTGGGGACCATCAGCTTGGAAAGGAAACCTGTGAGGAATGGGTAAGACTATGTTCCTACACTGTTGATACAATCTCCACAAAACCCATTCAGCTTTCGGGGGAGAATCATGCCCAGTTCCATATGGTTCCATAGCAGTTGTGGACAGAGCTTCTCTAGAACCCTCTAGAAGTGTCAGAAACAGCTGTTGGAAAGGGCAAGGAGCAGCTGTGGTGAGAGGGAGTGGACCCTAGTTTCCTTCATGAACGGGGACTGGCCGCCCACAAAGGTGGTATGGGCACATGCCGGGTATGTGGGGTGGGGGAGCAGGGCAAGCTCTCCCGTTTCGAATTTCTTGCCAGGGGAAGGATTTGGCAGCAATAACTGATTCCCAAACATTGGTAGAATGTGAAGGCGGCATCTTGGTGTTTATAAAAGTCACGCCCAGCAGCATATGTGTGCTCTCTTCAGATGGAGATGCAGCTCAGAGCTAGTGATTAATGAGCATCTTAGACTCCGTCTATAAAGAAAAGTCATGTAAACTCTGCGTGGGGTGAACGAAACAACCATTAATTTGAAGATACATTTTCTTTCTCAGTCAAACTTTTCAATGTTCCTTAAACACATTGTTTATGTAAAATTTATTTATAGCGGATTTTTAGCCTCACTCAATAATCACTGAAGAGCGATCTCTATAAACAGGAAATGTCTCCCTTTCATTCCAGCTAACACCTTTGTTATTTATACCATGATGAAGAAGTCTCTTTATGACATAACATCTGTTGCTGGAAGAATAGTTTGCTTGGCAGAAATGAGTAATGTAGTTCAAACCAAGCAAGCGAAGAGAGCCACCCTGGAAGAGAAAAGTCATCTTGTTCTGTGGAGCGAGAAGAATTCACACTGAATGTGCTTGCGGGCATATGATCTTACAGCCCACGGGAATTCCTCTTAAATCGACCATCTGATACAGGGCAACGATGCAGTTAAAAATTGTACGGGGCGTCAAAATGCCCCGGTGGGTGGAGTCTTAGAGAAAGCCCCAGGAGAGAGAAAACAGGAAGCTGGGATGCTCCAAAGGGCGTATAAAAAGGGAAGAATGAGGAGAGAGAAGAAAAAAGAAGAGACGAGAATGGTGGACTGAGAGAACAGGCCCATGTGGCCTGGCCCGGGAAAGAAGCCCCCTGGAAGAGCGAGTTGGAGGTGGCGAGGAGCCATGGTGGGAGAGTGGCTGACAGAGATGTAGCCAGTGTGGAGTTGGATGCCGGAAAGACAGGCCAGGGATGACCAAGGACTGCTGAGAGCAGGTCTGGTAAATGTGGCCAGATGTCTCCAAAGGCAGGCCTGGTGAAAGAAATGCATGGAGCTGCAGCAAGGCGGCAGATTTGGAAAGCTGATTTGTGCATCAGCAATTCTGGAAGAAGTTTGAAGAGCCTTGGAGGAGTAGAGCCACTCAGAACACTGGAGAGGGAAGAAGCAAAGAGAAGACGCTGGAGAAAGACTGGACTTGGCAGGGTGCCTGCAGGTTTGGAGGGCGCCATCTTAGACATGTGTTTGGCGCTTCTGGACTAAACGGTACTAAAAGGACCTTTCTTTTTTGTTGTTAATTTCCCTTGTTAATAAAATCCCTTGTTAAATTGCATTTTGTCTGGCAACTTCTACACGCAGGTGCTATGACCCTGAGGGAAACTGACTGGCAGAAGCTGCATTTTAAACATGGCTTGTTGGTTGAGGGTTCTGCCCCATTTTGACCCAATTTCACATCTATGGAATGCAAGCCAAGAATTGGGACTGTTTGCTCCTTCCTATGCCCCCCTGGAAGCTTTTACCTTCCTATATACCCTCCCGGAAGCTTTTGAGACCTCTGCCCTTCATTCCCTCCTTGATGAAGTCATCCCTGGGTGTGAGAAGTTTGTGTTTAGAACATTTTATTTTGTCTTTAGCTGCAAAAGTTCAAAGTTGTCAATATTTGCCGTGAAGTCCTGTCATCATTTAAGATAGTTCGCCGGTGAATTTAGTGAGATATCTCAGTTTCATCGAAGTTTATATGTTTACTGCATGTAAACATAATATGCCTATGTTTCAACATACATGTCATATATAGCTGAACATACATACATGTGTAAGTACATGTGTATATGCAATTGTATGTGGATGCCTGCTTAGCAGTAATTTTACTGAAAGCAATGGAGGTCTAAACCAAAATGCCAGTTTATGTTAAAATAGTTTTTTGGGTGAGGTACCTTTGAAATTCATGTATCGATGTGTACTGGGAACATTTGGAAAAGGTAACAGCAGAAAAGAAAGAAAAGAAATAAAGTTTGCTTATAGTCTACTTCCAGGATCTTCCCCAGCATCCACGGCCCAGTATGGGCCCTGGATTTGAGAGGATGAAAGAGATACAGCTATGACTCCAAGTAAATTTTGATTATAGTTCCTGCATTAGGCAAGATTTACAGCATTGAGTGAAAAGCCATGTATACGTATCTGGAGAAAAAGAAGCAGTGGGCAACATCCAAGCCACCGTTTTATAGATCAGCCGTAGCTTACACTCATCACTGCCATAAATTCCTCCCTGAGATTTACACCCTGAGGCTGGATGAGCATCCGTCATTCTAGCAGGTGGAATAACGCATTCGAGCAGCGTCGCTACTGGGCGACTTCCATTGCCTGGCAAAGCACTTCGGGAAGAATGACTCGTGCTGATTGTCTCTCCTCTTCTTCCAAGAGCCCCGTTTTCAGTGGAAAACCAAACACCAGTGATACGTGGCATGGGTACCATTAGCCTAGAAGGCAGAGGGAAGAATGAGGCTGTTTGATTACTTTTCAGATTTCCAGACTTGGGGAAACTCGATGCTAAGTTAACTAGAATGTTTTCAGAGTGAAGAGATGACATGGGTGTCGCATATACACATAGATAAATGTGTTCTTCTCAAGCCACTTCCATCCTTGTTCTACCTGATGACCCTGTTCCTTCGGGAAAGTGTTGTGGGTTTGGCGCATTATGGATGAGCAGCACCCCAGTTCCTCACATGGAGTGGAGTCCTCCTGTCTCCACGAAACTATACTGCAGGGCATCTAGCTTGGTTCTACATGCGCTGGGTCTTTCCCGAGGTTCTCTTGAAGTTGCAGCCCCACACAGGTCAGCCTGTGGCCTTTTGCTCCCCAGCCACATGCACCTTCTTCTGCAGGGCTCCCCGGGTCTGGAGCAGGTGACAATTCCCAGACTCCCCTCCTAGGCTCCCCCCTCCCTGTGCTCCTCACCTTCCTGTCCTTTGTGAGCTGAACGTCTCCCCCAGACATCCTGAGACGGCTCGAGCGTGTGATGGAGCAACAGGATTCTCAGTTTCCCCCAACCTGTCTCCATCTGTGCGTGATAATATCTGTGTTGCCAAAAGCTCAAAATCTCTGAGAGCGAGGAGTGCTGCTGTGTTCTGAGCTGGTGCCTGTGTGATCAGGGGTCCCTGATATGTGGCATCTGCTGAATGCCAGTGAGTGACCCCTCCACCCTGACCCTACCCCACCCCGGCTGGCATGTCTACCTGTGGGAATTGCGGACAGCTGCCTTAGGGAGAGGTGGGCAGGGGGAGCTCCTCAGACCAGCTGCAGCATCCCAATAGCTGCAGCTATTGCGGAATTGATGATGGGTAACTGAGAGGACCCGCCGTGGACCAGTGATGGACGGTCATTGAACCATCATTGAAAGGACTGAGAAGGACCTGACAAGAAAATGCAGAAACACTTCAGTGTGAGTTTCATGGCCAGAGGTCTCGCCATGCACAGAACGTGGTCTAGACCGAGTGGGGGTGAGAGATGGGGCTTTCACGGTGATGATGCCATCCACGGGATCTCTCGGGAGCTGAGGAAACAGGTGGGAGAAGCCAGGTCCCAGGCTGAGCAGCTGATGGAGCCCAGAGCACTGACCAGGGAGCACTCACAGCCCTGCTCCGGTTCGAGCAGCCGTGTCTCATCTGGGGCTCTGGTTCCCTCGGAGTGGATGGCATCATCGCATTGTCACCTGCAGTGCGGATAGGCTGTATATGTGTGACCTGCCTTGGTGGCACCTGCTGGGGAACGTCTGGTGGACGTTTGTCTTAGGTGGCGGCTGCTGTGAACATCCCCGCTACGCAGGACAGATGGAGACCAGCACCTGAGGCCGGTGCCATTCCCAGCTGAGCCCATCAGAAGGGCCTTCGAGTGCCAGGCCTGCGGCCACCTTCCTGGCAGTGTGGACAGCAGCTCTGCAGACCAGAGAAGGCAGAAGGTTCGAACCCCCCGCATCTGCGCACGACAGACTCAGTCACCTCTTCCTGGAGACGCTGACCGCATGGCCTCTCACACCCGTGTCCACGCGGTTCTGTTGGCCACTGACTCCACCCGCCACATCAGGGCGTCCGCCTTAACTTGGACTCAGCGCGAGCAGAGGCAGCCCGGCCTCCCGAGGCCTCCTTCGCGTTGCTCTATTAGTTCACGCTGTGTCTCCCATGGGATTGGCCTCCACGTGCGTCACCTTCGCTCCCTCAGTCGGGCACCCAGGCCCCGCCATGCACCGGCCACTGCCTGGCGCATATGCCAAGCACAGACACCTCCTGTCTGCCCAGGGGTGCTGGACATGGACGACGAGGACACCGGAGCTCAGGGACCAAAAGAAAACCCGGATCAAGTGTCTCCCAGGTTTGGGCTCCGCTGGGGGAGCAGGGCCTGGGTGGTGTCCACGCCCTTGGCACCTCACGGCCGCCGTTTGCCCATGTGGGCCGGTGACGCTGCTGGGGGTGGCCCGGGGCTGCCGCGTGGAGCCGTCGTCCAGCTGGAACAGACACTCTGCCCGCACCTGCTTGGAGCAGACCAACGCCGCTCCTGTCAGCGCCAGGGTGTGGTGGAGCTGGTCTTGCTCGCCGTGCGCTCCGGCTTAGGGCTCGAGCGTCTTGTCTCTCGTGACGCTGGGAGACACGCAGCACCCACCACAGCACCACAGCTCGCCACCCCGGCCCCAGGCGCGTGGCCTCAGCCCTGCTGTCAAGTTCGAGCTCGGATTTGGTTCAATTTTGTGAGGCGTGTGGAGCAGGGAGGGGTGAGGCTGAGTCAGAAGGAGGAAGACAAAGGCCAGGCGATGTCTCTCGTGAGCGCGTGTGATGGACGGGCCCGTGTCAGGCACACACCTGCCCTGCGCTTTGCATGAGTCTCCTGAGACGTGAGGCCCCGTGACAGGCCACAGCCGCGGGCGCAGCTCCGGGTGCGCGTCCCAGCCGGGACACCGCAGTCTGGAGGGGGGTCCCCGGCTTTTCCAGGGACGTCAAAGAAGGAAAAGCGAAGCAGCTGGAGGGAGAGAACCGCCGGCGCTGAGAGCGTGACGTCTCCATTAAAGTGCACAAACCGGCGCATCGCACAGTAGCTCATCCCTAGCCTGGCCTCTCTTGGGCACCGGGGACGCCGGATGGAGAGTGTGAGCTGAGATGGTCAGCTGCGGGCGAGTCGGGTTAAAAGCAGGAGCTGCTCAGCAGAACTGGGCTCATCAAAATGCCGAGGCTTCTTCCAGGGGGATGTTACATGCGCCCGTTTCTTTGGCCTCGGGCGAGAGCCTGCCCGGCCGTCACGGTCGTCACGGGTGTGTGCTCACGTGGGGGCCTGTCCGCTGAGCCTGCTGCCGGAAATGTCCCGCGTGACCCGTGGGCGGCCCCTTCCCCGCCAGGCTGCCGGGGATCTCGGCCAGTTTAGCATCTGCGAAGTCGAGTCAGAAAACACTTCAGTGACTCAGCTGAGCTCTTGCCCCAGAGGGCGGTGGAGCCGTGAGCACCTTCCGAGTTGGCGCTCACCCTTCTTGGGGAAGCCGTCACCTGTCACTTTTAAGGGTCATATTCACTATAAACTTAGGACGAAGGGACATTCCCCCCGCCCCCCCCCCCCCCCCGTGCCCTCTCCACTTCCTTCCCGGTGGCAGCTGTTGTCTTGGGGTTCATCTCAACAGAAGGGCGCCCCAGTATTTATGGAATCCACTAGTGCAGGGCCTCACCCATCCCCCACCCCTTGCTCACATACTTTGACTAATAATATTTGAAACGGGGGAAATTATGCTGGGGAAGAATAAGGAAGATTGAGGGACGCTAGTATTCTTCGTGCACAAAAAGGCGAGCTGAAACGAGGGAAAGGAAGAATGGAACTTTGATTGTTAATAGATGCTTAAACACTCGGATCATTGTTCAATGGGATTTTGGTTTGCACGTGCAATGCTGTCTTTAAGAGTCATTCAAATGAAACGTGCGAACGTGTGGATGTGTGTGTGTGCACACACGGTGTGTGTGTGTGTGTGTGTGCGCGCGCGCATCAGTCTATGTGATCATCTTAGCCCAGGGCTCAGAATAGCTTCATAAATCAAACCACCGCACTACTGTCTGCACCCTGCATCGCCAACGCAAACTCCTCCCATTTGTTTATTTTCTATATTTTGGTGAAACTTCAATCATTAACCTAAAGTTAATTTGAAGGGCATAATTATAATTTTCGGCAACCAATGGGTATTTATAAAATCCAGAAGCACTCTTTCGCAAGGAGCAGACAATTAGAACGTTTGAGAAATCTATTCCTCTTGATTAGAAGGTAGAAGGGAGAATTCTCAAGTCGCTGCTAAGAGCCAATTTCCCTTCAATTAAAACGGAGAATAGATTCCAGCGAGTGGAAGGACTGGGTCCAGGAGA
Organism: Uropsilus gracilis; assembly: GCA_004024945.1. NCBI lineage: Eukaryota > Metazoa > Chordata > Mammalia > Eulipotyphla > Talpidae > Uropsilus > Uropsilus gracilis. Next base: position 8,794 of record PVHY01014798.1, on the reverse strand, counting down.
GGGAGGGAAAGCCTCCCTGCTGTTCGCGCATGCACACGATGGCTCTGATCTCAAGGGAGTGAAGGGCGCGACGTGTGGTGGCGTGAGTGACTATTTTGTGCGCTCCGGGGAGGAAGGTCCGCCACCATCAATGCTGAGTCCTTGAAAGGCGGCCAACATTCCTGTGTTCTTTGGGGTGAAGTCCCCCAAGCTCTCTCCTCCACACTAGCTATCGGGTCTGAGACCTCATTTCCACCCAGAGGGACGGATGGATGTGGCATCACGTCACGTGGTACCTGCAATTACATCCCAAATCCCTCTGCTCCTTGTTTCCTATCCCCCGAGGGAGGCCGGGACCCTGGATTTTCTGACTTCTCCAGCGTCACCCGACTCCGTCCTGGCGGATCGTTGGGCGCAGGTTGGCTGGTTGTAATGGCAGCTCTAACAGCGCCATTTTTCAGAAATGAAAATCTCCGTGGCGAGCGTAAGTGCTTGCCAGCGTCTAACAATCAGGGGCTTGCAGAATAAAGTGCTCATTGTACGTGCCTACAAAGGCTGCATTCTGTATGCAAATCGGCCTGCGGGGAATTGCTGTCTGGTGCGCCGCTGGTCAGGACGCAAGCCGCAGTCTGTAACTTGCTTGAGGTGGCACGGCTTTACGACGCATTCGTCAGAGGGACATGTTGCTTCCTCGGGGACGAGAAACCCCCGCGAAGACGTGAAAGGAGAAGAGACGGGCCCATGGAGATTCTGGGCCATCAGGAGCTAAGGGTCCTGTGAGCGCGTGGGAGCCAAGTCTCGTCTCATCTCTGTCGGATGGTCTCGGGCTTAGCAGAGACTGTTGCTTGCTTGCAAGGATCTGCTGGTGCCTCCAGGTACGCGGCCATCGGTGGCAACTTCAGGCCCCCACCAAGGCTCTGCCTCCGTCGGCAGGTGTGAGAGCTGGAGCGTGAGCGGGACAGTCGTCAAGCCTGGTGTCCGCATCTGTCTCTGCTGCATGAACGCTCAGAGCTTCCAGTGATGAGTCAAAGGGCACTTCAGCCCCCACCACTGTCCCACGTCTTTTTTTTTTTTTGAGGCTAGGTCTTGCTATGTTGCCCGGGGAACCACGGACTCAAGCAATACCCAACCTCAGCCTCCCAGAGCTGGGATTACAGGTGCGTGCCACGGCCGCCTTGGCCTTGCTCTCCCTGACGCTGCTGTTCCCTGTTTGCGGACCCGCCACCAGGCGGGAGCCGGGGTCCTCACGCTGCCGCGGGTGTGCATAGGAGACCAGGGCCACGGGTACGCTGGGCAGGCGGGCACGAGGCAGGGGTGCTCGGTGGGGTGGGTAACGGGCTGGAAGAATCGATGTCCAGTTCAGCGGCGGCTGGAAACCAAACCTCCCTGAGCACTTTAATAGGGAGCCGTCATCAGCACCCCGCGCTCTAGCTGAGGCTGTCTCAGCGCTTGCGGTGAAGTGGACTTTCTTGCAGCCCTTAGTGTCACTGCCTGGATGGGGGACGATGCTCTTACCTGTTGGAGTAACCGATGCCGCTCCCAGGTACCGTGTCCGCGCATGGAGTCGGCCTGCGACCGACGGGCGCTAAACCTCGCCCCTCTTCCCCGCTGTGACCCCCAGCGGACATGAGACGGGGGGTCCGGTGGTGGAAACCCGAAGGACTCGGGCAGCCATTACCGGGTTCGCTGACCAGCGGGCGGCTGACCTTGGCTGGACAGAGGAGCCGTGCAGAGCCCAGGGAGGGATTTTCTTACGTCCATGTCTGCGCTTGGGCTCAAGACGAGTGTCTCAGGGTGGGGAAGAGACGCAGGGCAGGAAGTTCCTTTGGTCCTGTGACCGCTGCCCGGGCTTGTCATTCTCCCTCTAGACCCCCAGGAAGATGGGGGGCGGCTCCCCCCCGCCCGCCTCCCCTCCGGGAGCACGTTCTTTGTGGTGGAGATGCACGTGGAGATCGCGGCTGCGGCTTCAGACCCTGCGTCTCCAGAGCGGCCAGCACGAGAGTCACGGTCATGCCTCCCCCTTCGCGTGGCCAGGTGGTGGTGGGGTCTTTAGTCCTGATATCGGTCACTGAAGACAGCGCGAATAAGTTGGTACGATTCGATGGCAGCGGTTTTCTCCGGGGATAACCGGGGTGGCCGGAGGAAATGCATGGGCTTACTTACGGCCACGTCTGTCTCCAGCAGTTTCTAGGTGGCACAGCTGGTACCGTCAGGCGCTCACGGGAATGAGTCTCGGATCAGCCAGGCCAGGCAGAAAAGCGCCCACAGTGACACTGTCACTACGAAGACTTGCTTCTCGCTGACGTAATCAAGTCACGGGCAGCATGACAGGTCTGCTGAGCGTGTCTGTGGGTCTGCAAGACGGAGACGACACCCTCGGCCTAGGATGGCTCACGCCATGGAAGAAGGTATCCAGCTAGCCGACCTGTCTCATCCCGCCTCCGCGGTGGCTCTCACGTCCACACCGGAGCACCGTGGTACCCGTCTGACTCTGGTTGAGCGGTTCAGACCATCGGAGAAAGGATGGTTTTTTGGGAAGAGTTCAGGGGCATCGGAGAATTGGCTGAGTCTAGAACTGTGTCCAGTAGGATGTAGGACAGACAAATAAGAGCCCCGACCTTCGGAAGGTGGCTCTGTGTGGGGTGGGGGCACCAGGACCCGGACACCCACACCAGGCACCCCGACGGGGCAACTAGGGTGACTGATGTCCCCCGCTCCTGCGCATCCACCAGCAACGGCGGTGACCTCACGACAGGTCAAGTCCCTCAGACACAGCAGAAGGTCACCTTCGCCATTTGTCTTGGCGGAGGCCGGCGGCCATCGCACACACAGCTTGTCCACCTGAGGTTTCGTCCGCTCGCCATCTTCCCGGGTTGAGGTTGGCCCGGCCGTGCAGGAGTGCGAAGTCAGGGCTGCTCGCCCCAGTAGGTCAGCCCCCCGCCCCCGACTCTGGCCTGCGGCTCTCTTCCCCGGCCCCAGCTGAAGCCTAAAGGTCATCTAGGAGGCCGTTGGCTCCACAAGTGAGCCCAGGGCGGGGTCTGCTCAGAAGGTGCATCGCCGCTTCTCCCGGAGAACCAGCTACCCCTTTATCTCAGCAGAAGCGCCGTGTGAGTCATGCTGATGCGATTTGAAAACCCAGTCTCCTTTGGAATCTACTGCCCCCAAATGATCTGATTGGCACCCATGCTCGCTCCACACAGCTGTTTGGCACACGCGGTCGTGCAGGCGCGGTAAAATCAAGTTCTCCATGATCTCCTAACTTCATTCTCCATTAACAAGACGGCACATTAAGTAATTTTAAAATGAGATTTTTAATACATAGTACCCATTTTAAAATTTTTAAATAATTTATATGTATACATCGATTTCACATCTTTGTAGTTACTGGGGTTCAACTACCACCTCACCTCCCTGACTGCTCCCAATCATCTCCCTCCAAGTTGTGTGCCTTAGTGTGGTTGTTGGCTTGTTCTGACTTTACCTCCAGCCTTTTGCTGGTTTTTCCTATGTCCCAGATATTAGAGACACCCTTTGGTTTCTGTCTTTTTCTTTCTGACTTGTTTCTGCTAATATGATTCCTTCTAGGTCCGTCCATGTTGTTGCAAATGCATCAAATTTGTCATTTTTAATTGATGATTAAATTTTTTAATTTAATTTTAAATTTTAATTTTTAATTTAATTTAACTTTTAATTTAATTTTAATATCCCATTGTGTACATAGATCACAGCTTTTCCACCCATTCATCTGTCTTGGGGCATTTGGGTTGTTTCCATGTCCTTGCGATTACAACAGCACTGCAATAAACATCCGAGTACAGGTGTCCCTCTGTGTAAGTACTGAGGTCTCCTTTGGGCAGATTCCCAGGAGAGCGATGGCTGGGTCAAATGATCGCCCCATTTTCAGAAGCTTGAGGTTCCTCCACACGGCTTTCCACAGTGCCAGGACCAGCTTACATCTCCACCAGTAGCGTAGGTAGTAGCATTGCTAGCCCGGTGCCTAGTGAAAGTTGTACTGCTTTGCTCTTTTAGCACCAGCGTCTGTTGGGCATCCTTGTGTAAATACACCCGTAAGCAACTTTCTGATTTTGAGCTAAAGGTTGTAGCTATGACATTGATCGAGATGCTATTATTTATGTACAATTTATACTTCTGCCTCCGTCTGTGTCTCTTCCCCCACACACTTAATACCAACCTGCGGTGTTGATTGGTTTTTACCCATTAGATAAATACACACGTCACTCTATTATTGGGTGTGTTGAATGTTGCCGTTAAACTTTATTTGATCTGCTTCTTCGTCTTTGGCATTTGTTTCTTAAAAGAATGTGCTTCAAATATGTCCTCTGATCCCTCCCCTCCCCCCAGGGATTCATTCCCCCCTTGCGGTCTCAGTGCTGTGTGACTTGCGGTTTTGTCAGTTCAGATTGTCAGTTAACTTGGCCCCTGTGGGCTTGTTCAGCAGAGCGGTTCCAAGACGGGGCTTCAGCTCTCCCTCCCACAGGACATTCCCCTTTGGCGTGTTTGCTTGTGAGTGTGGATGCTCTGAGGGGCCGGAATTTGGTAGCTGTGCTTTGTCTCTGCCCTGCGCCTCTGTCTCCTTCCTGGACTGTTGTCATGAGCCAGCGCCACCCTGTCAGAGCCGGTCTTCTCCGGGGGCAGCCTGGCGTGAGGATGAGGCAGACCGGTTGCGGGAAGCTGGCAGCTTGCTACGATCTCCAGCAAGTCTTTCCCCACCGACCCGGAGGCGAGATGGCTGCACCTTTGGACGCCGAGGTTTCCAGATTTCGCTGCAACGTCGACCGGCCCAGAGTAAGGCGCAGCTCCTCATCGATCACCCGTCTGTCTATTAACCCGCTTTCCCATTTTGAGTGTTGTCCTTGGTGACACATGGTGGGTGCAGCCAGCGGTAGGTGGTGATTTAACAGGACTCGGAAGCTCCGAGCATATGGCTACGGCTCAGCGGTGCCCTGGTGTTTGGGGGACAAGCGTCTGTGTTTGGGTGACGCAGCGCACGTCCCTGGGAAGCGTGTGTCACGTTGCTGCTGCTGCTCCCAGCTTCACTCCTAGATGGTTCTCAAGATGTCTGGGCAGACCCGGGTCCAACACCATCGTGAACTGCACCCCACCTGTCTCCTAACTCCTAAGATGCTCCAGCAAACCCCGGCTGCTGGAGAGAGACTTGGCGGCCCAGGCCAGCTGCTGGGAGCTGCTTTGAATGCTTTGAATGAGAAGCTTTAGCACTGACACCGTCCTGGCACTTGGAGCAGATGCTCTCACCGAGTTTGCACGTCTCCGACAAGGAACCGGCCCGGGAAAGTGGCTGTCCTGGCTCACGCTGTCCGGGCAGGGAAGAGGCGAGATTCTGAATCACATTTTCCCCACACCCAAGTCCACCTTCTCCCGGACGATGGGGACACCCCTGCTCTGGCGGCGGCTTTGAAACCCTGGGTGTCTGTGCCAACTAGGGAGGGAGGGTGGAGAGCGGGCAGGGCGTGAGGCCTCGCCCCTGCTCACGTTAGGGCTCTGTGCTTGGAAGAAAGGCTGCTCTCGGCACCCACAAGCTTGCCAGACACTCGCCAGTGTTTTATGGCTGCCAGAAGTTTTTGGCTGCAAATAGGAAATGTGCCTGTGAGCCGTAGCCCTCGAAGGGGTGCGGCTCCTGGGCCAGCCACCCCACAACCCCCAGGGGGATGTGGATTCTCTGCCCCCAGCTCACTGCTGGTGTTGATCCAAGGAATGGCACCCATTTTGATATATACGGGGCATCCCTGTCTAAAATGAAGATGTGCAGAGAAAGAGAAATGATATGTGCACTCTTACACGGCCGTGGGGTGCAGACTGGGCCAGCCGCTGCAGAGAGCTGGGTGGGGGACCCTCAAATTAATGACAATGGAATGACCACTCGATCCAGTAATTCCACTTCTGGGAATCTACCCAAAGGACCCCAAGCGCCAATTCAAAAGGACACCTGCACCCAGATGTTTATTGCAGCTCTATTCACAATAGCCAGGATACGGAAACCCTCCCAAATGCCCCCAAATAGACGAATGGATCAGACAGTTGTGGTCTTTGCACACAGCAGAATGTTACTCAGCAATAAAAATAACCAATTTGAAGCAGGTGTGATAACATGGATGGAGCTAGAAGGAATAGCGCTAGCAGAAATGAGCAAGAAAGAAAAAGAGAAATACGGGATGATCTCACTGATCAGCGGGATAGAGGGAAAGCAAGAAAACAAGAAAACAAGTGAAATTTAAAGCTGTCAACAGAACTGAAGCATAGAGCAGGAGAGGGGGAGGGGTTATAATCGGGGGAGGGATGTGCACAAGAGAGTGAGATGGTGGTTCATGGGGGCAAGATGGTGGGCGAACCCTGGGAGGTAAAATTATATATAGATCTATCTATCTATCTATCTATCTATCTATCTATCTATCTATCTATCTATCTATCTATCTATCTACTATCTATCTATCTATCTATCTATCTATCTATCTATCTATCTATCTATCTATCTATCTATCTATCATCTATCTACTATCTATCTATCTATCTATCTATCTATCTATCTATCTATCTATCTATCTATCTATCTATCTATAATCTATATATCTATATATAATCTATATACATAAATGTACATATATATAAAATCTATATACATATACGTAAGTATATAGATTATATATGTGTATATATACATTATATATATATAATGTATACACACACACGTGTGTGTGTGTGCAAATAAAATAAAGAAAGAAAACGTCTCTCCCTCCTCACAGAACAGGAAGGAAAGTGATGTCTTGGCACAGAAAGACCTCACTTCTGGGCACTTGTGGGCTGACTCATCGGTCGCAGGCTGAGCTATTGTGGGACTGCCGAGGGCACGGACCCATCTGGGGGTCGCCGCTGTGTCCCTCAAGCCATCTCGGTAAAGATGCCAGGGTGATGTCATCCCTGCCTCGTCTTGCCAAGGAATTTTCTAAGAACTTCTGTCCGTGGCTGTCGAGGTAACGCTCGCTGTTGCCCGAGTGATGGCCTCTCCGCCGCTCGTGAATGGCCCTTACCTATCTGCTCCCTTCTCCATATTTCTCAGCTCTGCACGAACGCACAGACAGCTGTGTAAGCTTCCCATCCAGCGCCATCCAGCGCCGTCTCGCGTGCGGAAGATGGATGGCTGAGCGGCGCCAGGGCCTGGGGTAGATCCCGGGGTTGCTGGAATCCGTGTCGTGGACGTCAGGCTGACAAAGGCCAGTCCGATGTGAAACGCCCTTCGTTTGTTTCTTTCTGCTAGAACTTAAGAGCTGGAGAAATGCCAACGTCCTTCTGGAAAAACCTCCACGAGAGGGTGACAGTGTGTGGCGTGGGGGGGCCTCGCCGTGCCCATTTCCTCAGTGGAAATCCTGGGAAAGACAAACAAGATGATGAAGAAAGGAGACCAAGTCAGGGCTGGTGAAAATGGAGCTGGCTTAGAACTCCTCGTGGCAGCAACACTGAATCCAAGTCGAGCGCTTCAGGGTGAGAAGGTGGAGGGTCCGTGTGTGTCAGTTTTCTTCAGCGCTCTTCCCTGAGCTCTGGCTCAGTGGGCAGCGGGATGGACTTGGTCCATGAGGGATGGAAACATCCAGAAACCCTTGCATCAGCCGGCATCTGGAGCCAACTGCCCCCCAGGATACCGGCCACCCCACGTCCTATCCCAGATGTGACCCCGGGTCTGAGGCCTGTTCACAGTGTCTGTGAGAAGCTGTGGCCTCCCACTCCTGGTCTTCCGAGAGGACCTGAGTGTCCATGCCCGTCAGCAGCTTTCTTCCGCTCTTGCCTCCCCCTCTGACTTGTCATATGTTTCAGTCCAATATATTTGATCTGGCCTTGATTAGGAAGATGTGGCGGGGGTGAGGGTGAGGGCATAATATCTAAGAAAGGGCGTATATTTTGGTCTAAAATTCAAATTTCCTAAAACAAAACCTATTCACCTCTCCGGCCTGACTGTCTTCCGTTAACGACCATTTCCCTGTGTTAGTGACAGCCACTCTCATCTCTACTGCCTCCTTCAAGCTTGGCTCCAGAGTCTTGCAACGAGCTTGCAAACCGCACACGAAAAGGCGAAGGATAGAGAATCCGTGCGTTCCGTGTACTGAGTTTGCCTGGCGACGGGTGCAGAACATTCTGACGTGATTCCACGTAGGCTCTGACGTTATTAGAAAGCGTAATGAGGCTTTCTAATAGGCTGTTTCTGTCCACTTTGCTGACTGGCGTAGCCAGCTTTCCTCCCAGTCGTGAACTGCAAGTTGTAAGGACTCCAGGCGTCTCTGCTGATTTTCAGAGAACGCCGTGACATTTTTAGCCATCTGAGACTGAGAACGGCGTTGAGAGGAGGTTCCTCATCTCCCCCCGTTCAGCACTGCCTGGTCGCTCCCCCGCTCATGGCTTAGCTCCCGAGGTTGAAAACCCACAGCTGACAGGTGAGCAGGAGAAAGCCTTGCCCCCAGCAGTGGTCACAGGGCTCAGGAGGGGACTCGCCCAGGCTCTGATGTGACGTTTGGGTGGCACAGGTGCTTGCAGACGCAGGGCGGTCTGTCTGCTGCTGGAGCACGAAGAGCTCACGGCCAGAACATGTCACCGAGGCGTTTCCTGCCTCTTCTTCCCACCCAAATGCTGCACCTGGGAGCGCCTGAGCTCCAGGATGTCGTGGGATCAGGACCGTCAAGCTGCGCCCCCAGGAACCCTTTTGTTTGGGGTTTCATCCCATTTCGGTCTTGTCGCCCGTCTGGCAGATGGCACCACCCGGACGGCAGCCTGCTGTACCCCGAGCCCTCCC
>PVHY01014797.1:0-37539 GCA_004024945.1 Uropsilus gracilis | reverse complement strand
TGGTAAAGGTGATCAGTGAAAATGCTAATAAAGAGTGTGTAGCCTGCTTTGTAGAGAGTAGCAGGCAGATAGCTGTATCCAGTTAAAGTTAAAGGTAATTGCAGTTAAGTACTGTTTGTAGCCTGCTTTGGAGAGAGAAGCAGGCGGATAGGGGTAAACAGTTAAATCAAGTCAGAAAGTCTCTTTTTACCCTGTTTCACTTTAACCACTACCCCACAGGACCTGGGCCTCTCTTTCCCAAGTTCCCTCAACCTTCACCCATGACTTCCCAGAAAATTTGTTGATGTTTTTTCCAGCTACCACATGTCAGCCCGCACCAGCTCAAAGCCCCATCCAGTTCAGTCAAATCCTTGAACTGCCATTATCAATTCCAGTTCTGGGAACCTGCCCCAAGGCAATGATCTCATAACACAATGGGCTGGTCAGATGAGTTGACCCTCCCACTCCCTCATTGATAGTGCAAAACCCTCAGGGTGGCCGACACACTCTCCTCAAAGAGCTGGCCAGAGTGTGTGGCTTCTCTGTGCTATGCATGACTAGGCCATCTTTTAAGCCACAGAGGACAGGGCAACGAGGCAGGAAGGCCTCTATCCATTGCTGTAGGTAACAAAAAAACACTCCACACAACACATCCACATTCTTAGTGGGACACATACATTCTCAAAATGGTGCTAAATCCTGATTTTGAGTTTTTATTTGTGATTGTCTGTATTTTCTAAAATTTTCTATAAAGAGCAAGAATAGCCTTTAAGAAAACAACCCATAGAAGTTACAGTTCAAAGTCCTCATAAGTATACAGAAGTTGTCATCTCCAGGTTGTAAGTAAGAATAGAGTGGAAACACACAGAACTGACACAATTGGGTTCCAGCCCTGGCTGGCTCTGATGAATATGACCTTAGCAAAACCCTTCACCTGGACCTCAGTTTCCCCCTCTGTAAAACAGAAATAATAACACCCCCTTGAATAATATAATATGCTACAGACTCAGATGAAAGTGACTAATAATAAAATGAAGAGTTCCTGGGGGGGAGGTAGGAACTGGGAGAGGAATCAAGGGATAAGGAGAGATGTCCACAAAGTGAGGGTTAGAGACAGAGGCACCTGCAGTTCTAAGAGAAAGAAGGGGAACAGAGATTCAGAAATAACTTTCTTCTAAGCCCGACACTCAGCCTGGAGCAACCCTGCTCCAACTAGCTGTAAAAAAAAAAAAAAAAAAAAAAAAAAAAAAAAATAGCAGGTGAAACTTCAAAGGAGAATGAGGGAAAGAAGGAGGGAGTGAGGAGGAGTGGGCAGCCGGACCCAATACAAGCAAGCTATCCTCTTGCCCACCCACCCAGCAGGGTGTCATATCCATGCCCTTTCCTCATCTTGATCCTTTTCCACTCAGATTCTCTATCCCTCCTGGTGTTGCCTCCCTGTCCCAATCACCACCTCTACCACCTGGCACCCCCTCAGCTAGACACTCAACAGAGCCCTGCAATGATCTGAAGCTTGCCTATCTCAGCAACTGTTAAGCAGAAGCAGAGGCAGTAGGGGAGGGGGAGGGCACTCAGGGCCAGGGGCAAAGGCCCAGACAGATGCTTGGGGAGACACCCAGTGGAAGGGATATAACCAGCTTCTCCAGAGCTATGTGGGAAGACACAAGCCAGCACCCAGCAGGACAGGCTCTTGCTGGGTGACCAGTTGCGGAACCCTACCTAACCTCTCTGTGGGTCAATCTCCCCCAACACTGGGACTGATTTACCTGCTGAGGTGACTGAGGATGTGCTTGGGCCGCCCCACCCATGTAAAGAATCAAAAGATAATAGGACCTTTGTGTGGAAGTCAAAGGACTGGGACCTGAACACACTCTCTGGGAAACCTTTGTATTTTGGAGGCTAGGTCTTGTTATTTTTGCCCGTGGAACTGCAGGTTCACATTGCCCGGGGTATTACAGACTCAAGTAATCCCCAGCCTCAGCTTCCCAGGTAGCTGGGATTACAGTGCGCCACCATGCCCAGCTATTTTTTTGGGACTAGGTTTCACTATTTGACCCCTGCGGGACTCGAACTGCAATTCCTGGCCCTAGCCATGGCTTCCTAGGCTGCCACCTACAGGCATGCGCCACCATGCCCGGCCTTCTCTGGGAAGCTTTATCCCTCCTTCTGCCATGCTCCCAGGCATGGAAGAAATAAAATCAGAAGGTGGACAAGAGCTGGATACAGACAACAAATCTTTTGCAGGTGGCAGGGGAGGGGGGCCGCAGAAGGGCTCCCAATCTCTCTACCTCCCTACCCCTGCCCTCCACAGACTTACCTATAAATGGGGCCATACTTCTGGAAATTCTGCATGTGGTGGTAGTGAAGTTTTTGTGAGCCATTCTCCCTCCAGAAATGGTACAGATTTAGCCAGCCATTGTCACCAGGCGAGGGAATCTCATTGAAAGGGCGAGGGCTGGGAAGAGTGGAGAGGCCAGTTCCCACTCCAGGGGGCACCCTGGGATGGCCAGGTCCTTCCCAAGGGGTGCTCAGGAGGGACTGGCAGCCTTTGCCCAGGACTGAGCGCAGGGGAAGCCCCCGGGTCAGCATGCTGCCCCCACTGCGGCAAGGCCAGTCGACTGACTCTGGCCTTGGGACCCCAGGGCCCAGCTTATAACCACCAGCTCAAGGCTAAAGGAGAGGCTGACCAAGCCGTCAGCTCCCTCCTCCTGCTGGCTGCAGCTCACTCTCAGCCCCTCCCCGACCTAGAGTGCTGAGATAGAGCAGGAATTTAGCACAAAGGCTGGAGCGCCTCTCTTCCCCCATCCCAGTAATTCTGAAAAAGCAACTGTACACATTCCAAAGCAAAGCCACCCTGACCCTATCAGTTTAGACCTTTGTCTCACACTGGGTACCACTAGCTGTAAAACATCTCCTGCCATTCTGCACCACCAGGATGGAAAGGCCCAGTGGTCATTTTTTTTTTTTTTTTTTGAGACTAGGTCTCGCTATTTTTGCCCGTGGAACCGCAGGCTCTCATTGCCCGGGGTACCACAGACTCAAGCAATCCCCAGCCTCAGCTTCCCAGGTAGCTGGGATGACAGGCACACGCCACCACGCCTAGCTATTTTTTTGGGACTAGGTCTCGCTACAGGCCCCAGGCGGGATTCGAACCGCGATCCCTAGCCCCGGCCGCTTCATAGGCTGAAGCTTACAAGCACGAGCCACCGTGCCCAGCCAAGGCCCAGTGGTCTTAAATAAAACTCATCAAAACTAGATCATCCCTGAGCCCCTGCCCCCTTAATTAAGCAAGTACTTACACAGCAGCTGAAGATCCAAGGCCATTCTCCTTGGACTCTGCCTGCACTCACTTTCCTGCAAGTCCTTTCATCCACAGAAAAGTTTTTCTCACTCACCTCTACTGACTCCCTGTGAATTCTTTTCTGAGTAGAAGTTAAACACCTTGGGGTCCCCCAGAACCCCCAGCCCTCATCACTGCAGTGAGCCATCCAGGAGGAACTCTATGCAGTGAGCTGCTCTCTTTCTTTTCTCTCATCTGCCTGCAGTCAGAACATAATCTCTCCCTTGCCTGCTGATCACAGCTCCCCATTTACTGTGACAGGGCTGCTGTTCCCAGCACAGATCCCAGTGGTGACTGGATTTCCCTGAGGATGAGCCTGAAGGACTGTGAATGCAGCAGTGCTGGTGGCAGGAAGGCAGTCACCAGGCTTTGCTCTTTTACTGCCATAGAAATCCCTTGTTCCTCCCTTGTGCTTGGTGCCCGCTTCCCACGACCCACTCTGTTAGGGTGAGCTTGTCACGTTTGTCTCTCACCACTCACAGGAAACAGCCTTTGTGCCTTAGAGCAGGGAGATCCCACCCTGACTCTTGGCCTGTCTAGGAAACACTGCTCTTTCTCTTTCTGCCTTCCAGACTCAGAAGACTCCCATACGAAAAACCAAATGCTCTCACTCTCGCTCTCGCTCTCCTTCCCCTTTTTGCAGGAGAGCTCTTGCTCTCGCTCTCCTTCCCCTTTTTGCAGAGTGAAGTGCTTGACCCACTGGGCCTGTGCCTAATATCACATTATCCTATTGGTCCCCTATGATGATGAGGCCCACGGGTGCTAGGAGACCCTGAGGTTCTTCTGCACAGGAAAGAATTCATGGGGAGTCAGTAGGAGTGAGTGAGAAATGCAACTTTACAGTAGGTGAAAGGACACCCTCGGGAGCGGGAACTGGAACGAGTGCTACATGCAGGCAGCTTCAGAGAATACTGCCTTGGGTCTTCAGCCTGTGTAAACACTTGCTTAGTTGGAGGGGACAAGGGCTCACAGCTATCCTGAATGGATCTTGACAACTTTTGTTCAACAAAAGGGGTAGGAATTTATAGGTATCTGTAGTAAGATTTGGCCAATTTGTTTAACAAGAACCACCAGGCCTTAACTCTTGTTAGTTAGATAACATGGAAATTTCACAACTACTGATGCCTGGGTATGAAATGAATTGGACTAGTAAGGCTTGAGTCACATTGTTCTGAAATGTGCACAAGTCTTTTCAGAAACACTGCTTGGGGCAAGAGACATGTGCAATCATTGTGATAAGTTTCTGTACTGTTTCATGTCTCCCTTAGAGACTTTGGCCCCTTCTACAATCTTACAGGGCTTTCAAAGACCAGCAAATCAGTCTCCTATTTCCTCCTATTGGAGGGGGCTGTTGGCCCTACCTGACATAAGGGTGGAAAATCCCAGCCTGCCATATTTAAAGGGCCAAGAGTCACAGTTCTTACTGCACAGACATCACTTTGACATGGAATTTTTTAATGGAATTTTTGTAATCTAGAAGAAACAAGTTCAACAGTGAAATTAAGTGTGCCATGTCCAAAAAGCCCAGGAAGGGAAGTATCTAGGATAGAAACCTGGTGAGGATTTCTTCACCTCAGGGAAAGAGTTTTTATGTTTTCTTTAGGTGAGAGTCAGTAGAGACAGAAGTTATAAAACCATTAACTTAGGCAACAGAGAGAAACTCTTAGTCTAAGGATGAAGTATAATTTTTTACTAAGTCCCAAATTTTCCCTAGTAATTAAACCAGATGTTTAGAAAGAATAGGCATCTGATAATGACTAGGACTAAAGTTGAATGTCTTCTAAGTGTATGTGTCACAAAGATGGGCTGTCAGGAATGTAAATACAGTATGGAATTTTAATTATGGTGCAAGTGTTTACTTGGGCCCCAGTTGCCATATTTAGGTCATTTGGGACTTGTCAATAACTGTCAGGTCAACTAGCAAAACAAAAACAATGAGGTAAAGTTTCAGGGTTGTTACTAGAAGGCAACCCATTTCTGGAGTGCTGTTTGACCAAGAAGAATGCAGATGGACACCTGCTCCCAGCACCCACATACATACATATACATACATACATGCTGAAAAGGGTATGTGTGTGTGTGTGTGTGTGTGTACTGAAAAGGGGGTAACCATTTCTTCCCATGACATTTCCTATGCACTTTAAATAAACCCAAATTGGCCTGGCTCCTTTCCAAAAGGAAAATGATTTTATCAGGTATCTTAGAAGTCTTGTAAGGCAAAGACTACTATTTTAGAATCTTGATATCCAAGAAGTTTTGTTATAGGCTTAACAAGCTTATATAGGTTTTTAAAAATAGTACTTAATTACCTGGAGTGATATGTAAAGGTTTTTAAGAACAGAACAAAGCTCAGCAGTGTTGACAGGATCTGGTTTTTTCAGCTAACCAAGTCAACTACAGCTTTAGTTTTTTTTCTAGGGCCAGATTTTTTATTTAATTATGGGGGTGCAAAGGAAATCATCTTCTATACCTCAGTGTTTTTTTAGGCTGGTAAACAAGCATTAGATAGACTGATAAATACAAGAAAAATCAGAGAGGAGTTATGCCTCCTGTATTCATTTGAGAGACTCAGCAACTGAGTAGTAACTCTTCCCTGTGACTTTAGATGCAATCTTAATACTTTAGCTCAGACAGGAAGAAGGGAGAAGGCAGTTCAGTATCTGATGGAAGGAACAAAAGTATTTCTCCTCCAGGGAGAAATGATGAATTGATTAATCTTCCCGGAGGAGGAAAAAAAAAAGATCTTTAGAGAGAAGTTTAGGTATGAACATTAAGATGAATTTATCATTGTTGACATATACTAGGCTAGTCATTTTCTCTGCTGGATATTTTTATTTAGACACACTTAAACATAGAAAATAGAAGTACTAACCACAAATATAATGTGATAAGCCATGCATGTTGCAAATTAAACCATTACATTTTGAACTAATTCTTGATTGAGATCTCACAAATTGGGTTTGTTTTATTATATCAGAATGTATATAGGTGCCACTAATCACTGTAATATAATAATTCCCCAGAGGTAGAAAATGAAATGATAACACAGACACAGAGCTCTCTTACTATTTTATCAGTATTTGTGTTTCACAGGCCCAGTAAGCAATTTAGAAGTTCAGCTAACCAATGAATAAGCATTTTTAATGGTTTGTTAGGAAGTCTAAAGTAATTTAATAATTTCACCTTAAATAAAATCTGATGGTGGCCTTTTTCCAAGACTGGGAAAAGATGGAGGAAATAGAATTTTCTTCCTGTGGAACAGATCAGAACAATACCTCGAAGTAGAAAAAAATCAAATCTTGACCTAGAACATAAAAATCTTAAGAGACAAATATGAAAGACTGAAATTGGTCTACGGCCATACCACCCTGAATGCGCCCGATCTCGTCTGAAAGACTGAAATTGTATTTTAGGATGAGTAACTAATATTAAAGACAAAAATTCTTTTATAGTCAAAGTTATAATACCGATGAACTTTACCTAAAAATATTTGTTTGCCCATTGAAATATAAAAAATAAAAGATATTTTGCTTCCTGGTCTTCTCTAGATTTTTGCAGAAGGAAATTTCAGGAGAGTCTGATGTGGCAAAAGCTTTCACCTCCCATATCGGCACGTCCAGACTTACTGGAGCTCTCTAATACTATAGCCGTCTTGGGTTGCCAAGTTGTTTTAACTACACCACTTCACCCATGCTGCTGCAGTAGTCATTCCAAATGACTTTTAAAGATGAATGTGGCAGAAGAGGAATGCAAGCTGGTCTCACAGACAGTAGTGTGAGTCTCAAGGAGAGCTAAGATCAAGAAAACGCGTTGTCTCATAAATTGGAATTTAGGGATTAAAAAAATAAAGGATTTTAAGATTCTAGGAGAAGGCAGGTGAGGAGGGGAAAAAGAAAATATATTACCTGGAGGAGAGTCCAGCCCCCACAACTGGAAGGTGGACACCAACAGGCCTAACACTGAAGTAAAAGTTTAAGCAGCTGCTTGCTGAGAACAAAAGTAGCCCACACCAGCTAGCTGCAGTATTGGATCTAACTCTCTGAGGAAGAAAAGTCTCTTACCCAATGCCTAAGACTCAGCAACATAGCAGAGGATCAGGGGTTTGGTCTCAAATTTTTCCCCTTAGATTTACTATAAAATATGATAGACCCTGATCCAAAAAAAGGTGGGTCTTTGTCCTCCAGGAAAATAATTACCAGAGAGAACTGGATGCAATTGAGCATATATATATATATGTATACGTATACGCATGTGTATATGTATGTATATGTACATATATACATGCATATATACGTACATACATATATGTGTGTGTGTGTATTTTTTCTTTTTGCGACTAGGTCTTGCTATGTTGCCTGGGGGACCGCAGACTCAAGCAATTCCCAGCCTCAGCCTCCCAGGTAGCTCGGATTACAGGTATGTGCCACCATGCCCAGCTATTTTTTGAGACTAAGTCTTGCTATGTTGCCCCAGGCGGGTCTCAAAGTGATTCCTAATCTCAGTCTCCCTTCTTAGGCTGGGAGTAAAGCCACCATGTCCAGCCCAAACTGGGCTCAGTTGGTTTTTATTTAGCTATTCATCTTGAAGTGCTCCCACTTTTTCAGTACAGAGCCCAAAGCAGTCCTGGATCAGAAACTTCATTGTGCAAAAATGAAAAAAGAGGGAAGGAGGGAGGGAGAGATAGAGATAGAGGGCCTGAGAACCTGTTCCCTTGCTCTTGGTAATCAATCCAGAGATGGTGTCCTTTATCTCTTCTGGTTTTGGTTCTGAGATGTTCAGGTGTCCCTGGGCCCAACCAATACCAGAGGGAAACTCAAGCTTGCCTCCAAGAAAGGAAGCTCCTCCTTTTCACCCATTTATGTTTAAGGAACATTTTTGTTAAATCATACCTCAAGAGCAGCTTTCAAAGAGGACAGTTGAGCAACTTTCCTTTTATACTAGTTGATTTTTATGGACAGGAGATAGTAAACTATCCAGATTAATAGTTTGGTTTTTCTAAAACCTGAGTAAATCATTCCCACTAAGATCTGGAACCAGGCATGGATGCCCACTCTCACCAGTACTTTTCAACATAATATTGAAAGTTCTATCTAGGGCAATAATGCAAGAGAAAAACATAAAAGGAATCCAAATAGGGAAAGAAGAAATTAAATTATCATTTCATGCAGATGATATGATACTTTATGCAGAGAACCCAGAAAAATTAATTGAAACAATAAACCAGTTCAGAAAGGTTACACAATCAACACACAAAAATCTTATGTGCAAAAAATCATTCTGAAGAAGAAGAAATTAAGAAACCCACTCCATTTAAATCACACCAGCAAAAATGGAATACCTGAGAGTAAACCTTACAAAAGATGTGAAAGACCTATATGAAGAAAACTATAAAACACTGATAAAAAAAAACATAGAAGGAGACATAAAGAAATGAAAAGACATCCCTGCTCATGGATTGGAAGAATTAACATTATCAAAATGGCCGTCCTACCAAAAGTAATCTACAGATTCAGTGCAATTCCAATAAAAATTTCAATGACATTTTTTTTAAAGAAATAGAACAAATATTACTGAAATTCATATGGAATATTAAAAAAACTCAAATAGCCAAAGCCTTCTTGACCAAAAGGAGAGAGAATGGAGGTGTTATACTACCAGACATCAAATTATACTGCAAAGCCATAGTAATTAAAACAGCATGGTGCTATAATAAAAACAGACCAATGGAACAAAATTGAAAGCCCAGAAATAAAGGCATACAAGTATGGTTAACTAATCTATGACAAAGGGGCAATAAACACAAATTGGAGCTAGGATAGCCTCTTCAAGTGACTGCAAACTGGTGCAGTCACTATGGAAAACTGTGTGGAGGGCCCTCAAACTACTGAAAATGGAACTGGGACTGTCATTCAATCCAACAATCCAGCAACTGGGTATCTACCCAAAAGATATCAAAACACTAATTCAAAAGGACACCTGTACTCCAGTGTTTATACCAGGAAAACTGGTATGCTACATGCAAAAGAATGAATCTAGACTACTTTCTCACACCATACACAAAAACCAACTCAAAATGGAAAAAAGACCTGGGCGTCAGAACTGAAACTATAAAATACATAGAAGAAAATATAGGCAAGAGCCAGCTACAATGGTGCACAGCTTTAATCCCAAGCCTAGGATGGGAAGCTGAGACAGAGAATCACTTGAGTTCACAGGTTCAAGACCCATCCTGGGCAACATAGTGAGATCTAGTCTCAAAAAATACCTAGGTGTGGTGGTGCACACCTGTAACCCCAGCTACCTGGGAGGCTGAGACTGGGGATCACTTGAGTCCGTGGTACCCCAGGCAACAAGAGTCTGCAGTTCCCTGGTTAATATAGTGAGACCTGGCCTCAAAAAAAAAAAAAAAAAAAATCAAGATACTCCATGATCTATACTACGGAAACATCTTTCAGGACACATCTATACATATAAGAAAAATGAAGTAAAACATAAGCAGCTGGGATTATATCAAACTAAGAAGGTTCTGTATAGCAAAAGAGACAATAGTCAAAATATGAGAAAAATTTTGGGAAAATATGAGAAAAAATGTTGCTCTCCATTCAACTGATAAGGGTTTGATATCAAAAATCCATAAAGAACCCATACATCTCAATGAAAAGCAAAAAGCCCAGTCAAAAAAATGGGCAGAAGGGTTTGAAAGATAAAGGGGAAATATAGATGGCTAGCAGGCATATGAGAAAATGCTCAATGTCACTTATAATAAGGGAAATATAAATCAAAACCACAATGATATACCACCTCCCACCAGCAAGAACAGCCCATATCAAAACAAACAAATAAATAAACAAAAAAAACAGGCAACAAGTGCTGGCAAGGATGTGAAGAAAAAGGAACACTTTTACACTGCTGGTAAGAATGCAAACTGGTAAGCCAGGCATGGTGGCCTGTGACTGTAAGCTTGAGCCTATGAAGCACCTGGGGCTAGGGATCGCAGTTCGAGTCCCACTTGGGGCAACAGAACAAGACCTAGTTCCAAAAAATACCTGGGTGTGGTGGCACACGCCTGTAATCTGAGCTACCTGGGAAGCTGAGGCTGGGGATTGCTTGAGTCTGTGGTATCCTGGGCAACATGAGAGTCTGCAGTTCCATGGGCAAAAATAACAAGACTTAGTCTCAAAAAAAAAGGAATGCAAACTGGTGCAGTCACTATGGAAAACTGTGTGGAGGGCCCTCAAACTACTGAAAATGGAACTGGGACTGTCATTCAATCCAACAATCCAGCAACTGGGTATCTACCCAAAAGATTTCAAAACACTAATTCAAAAGGACACCTGTACTCCAGTGTTTATTACAGCACTATGTACAACGGCCAGGATTTGGAAACAACCCAAATGCCCCAAAATAAAAGAATGAATCAGAAGGTTGTGATATATTCACACAATGGAATATTATTTAATAATCAGAAAAGACAAACTTACATCATGGATGGAGCTAGAAGGAATCATGCCAGTGGAAATACGCCAGAAAGAAAAAGAGAAATACAGGATGGTCTTTCTTATATGTGGGATGTAGGGAAAACAAAGGACAAGAAAATGTTAAAACTAACAAACTGGCAGCAACACTAAAGCATACAAAGCATACAGCAAGGAAGGGTGAGGGAGGGGAAAAGATGAACACAAGAGATTAAGATGATGGCTCATGGGTGACACAGTGGTGGAAGAACCTCAGGGTATACAATGATGTAAGAAAAATAATATATATATGCAATCAATTAAAAATAAACAAAATTAAATAAAACAAAACCCAAGTATGGGAGTCTCCTGAGTCTGGAAGGCAGAAAGAGAAAGAGCAGTGTCTCCTAGACAGGCCAAGAGTCAGGGTGGGATCTCCCTGCTCTAAGGCACAAAGGCTGTTCCCTGTGAGTGGTGAGAGACAAACGTGACAAGCTCACCCTAACAGAGTGGGTCGTGGGAAGCGGGCACCAAGCACAAGGGAGGAACAAGGGATTTCTATGGCAGTAAAAGAGCAAGGCCTGGTGACTGCCTTCCTGCCACCAGCACTGCTGCATTCACAGTCCTTCAGGCTCATCCTCAGGGAAATCCAGTCACCACTGGGATCTGTGCTGGGAACAGCAGCCCTGTCACAGTAAATGGGGAGCTATGATCAGCAGGCAAGGGAGAGATTATGTTCTGACTGCAGGCAGATGAGAGAAAAGAAAGAGAGCAGCTCACTGCATAGAGTTCCTCCTGGATGGCTCACTGCAGTGATGAGGGCTGGGGGTTCTGGGGGACCCCAAGGTGTTTAACTTCTACTCAGAAAAGAATTCACAGGGAGTCAGTAGAGGTGAGTGAGAAAAACTTTTCTGTGGATGAAAGGACGTGCAGGAAAGTGAGTGCAGGCAGAGTCCAAGGAGAATGGCCTTGGGTCTTCAGCTGCTGTGTAAGTACTTGCTTAGTTGGAGAGGACAAGGGCTCACAACTAGGATCCTGAACTGGTCCTGACAACTACTGTCCAAAAAAAGGGGTAGGAATTTATAGTAGTGGCAATAGGATTTGGCCAATTTGTTTAACCAGAACCACCAGACTCTAATCTCCTATTATATAATATGGAAGTTTTATAACTAGTGGCTTCCTTGTATGAAATGAATTAACAGACTTAGAATCAGACTAGTAGGGCTTGAGGCACTTTGTTATGAAATGCGCATAGCTGTTTTCCAGAAACACTGCTTGGGGCAAGAGGCATCTGCAGCCATTGTGATAAATTCTTGTTCTACCTCAGTGACTCTCCTTTGGGTTATGCAAGAAGTGGGAGTAGTTCTAGGTGACCGGCTAAGTGAAAAGAACTAACATTATTTTGCAAACTGTGTGACCTCAGTATAAATTGGAAAATGGGAAATATAATGTTCCAACTATATCTAGTTCTCTGGTAAATTCTTTCCCTAGTGGACAAATGACCCACTCTTTTGGTCCAGAGCTTATATTTCACTGTGACTCTGGTGTGGCAATTTTGAGCTAAACCCCTTAACCTCTGCTGTGTTGGTGTGGCTTGGACATAGGACAAGAGACATTTCTAGCTCAGAAAGTTTAGGCAGACCCCTGCAGTGGGCTTGAGTGGGCCTTTGTGCCCACAAGCTATTGCCTGGATTTTGACACCAGAGTCCTGATCATTGCTATGTCTCTGCCACCTTCCAACTGTGGGGGACTGCTGTTTTTTTCTCTTCCTTCTCCCTCCCTTCCTAAAATCTTTAAATCCCTTTAATTCTTGTGTTCCAACTTGTGAGACAACACATGTTTTCTCTATCATATTGGAAAATGCCAGGGTCAGGCTGTCTGTTGCTGCTGGAAGCCAGTTGAATAGAGACAGGAATTGAATCTATAATTGAATATATAAATGAATTATATAATTGAATATAATTCTTAATGTCAGAAAACTGGCAATCTGAGACAATGGGGATATTCTGTCCCCAAAACCCATTTTCTAACAGCTCATCTCAAGTTGGCCTTTTTCTAGTGATCTGAACAAAGACAGTGCATCATAAGCGAACCTCCCACCACAGCTGCCCACCAGGGTTTGTGCCCTCATCTTTGTCCTGTCCCTAGAGTTTGTTGTCATCTCCTTGGTCATCTTGACTCAGGTACACTCTGTTTTCCTGAGCCTGGGAAACATCCTTGTTCTCCTGGCATCAATGTCCAGCAATTCTTAGGCATCACTAGGGGAGGAGGTTCCATTTAAAACTAAAGTTGCAGTTCAAAGGAAACAGATTATTCATCACAGAGTTGTAGGTAGCCTGTGTGGTGCACATGCAGGCTCCTGTGCTAGTCTAGAAACCCTTCCCTTTCTGCCTAGGCCCCATCAACGCCAATCCTTGAAACTCACAATTCTGTCTCTGCGAGAACCAACTTGTGTTCCCCTTTCCCCAACCCCCAACTTCGCAAAGCCATTTAGGACAGTGAGGTGGCACCCCAAGATGGCTACAGGATGAAAAGCTCTAGGACTTCTGCACATGCTAATGCGTGCATGATGTTTTTGCCATTTCTGATTCCTAAACTCTTGCAGAAATTTAATAATGGTCAAGTGGTAAGACACTTTATTAAAATTTTAATAATTTAAGAAATGAGTAAAAATAATTTTAATTATTCCTTAAATTTAAAATGGATAGGAAAAGATCTGTAAGTGAAGTTCAAAGATTTTTGTCTTTGATATTCGCTGCTCATCCTAAAGAAGTAACTTTCTGTCTTTCTTTCTTATTTGCCTTTTGTTTTGTATTTTATGGCTCAAGGTTTGGCTTTTGTCCATCTCGAGATACTACTGCTCTGGTCTGTTTCTATTTCCCTGTGTTTTCCTAGTCTTAAAAAGGCCACTTTCAGACTGTGTTTAAGAAAAACATTCTAAACTACTTAACAAGCCTGTGGAAAATTTAGAAAATTTTTAAATCTAAGTCTCTTACTAAAATCAATTAATTTGCTAGAAAAGAATGGTGGGAAGAAATGTGGCTTTCTGGAAGTTAGATTCTAAGACTCAGATTTCTGTTAAGAGACAAACAAACTACAAAATAAGATCTTAACATATCCCCTCCCTTGTTCTCCTCAGGGTCTCTGGACCAGGTGTTGTTTTGTTTTAGAAAGGGACTTGGTCTCAGTGAGACTGAGTAGGATTAAAGACCTTGGAAATAACCCTAGGTGAGCTGAGAAAAATCATACTTTGAGCTATTCTAAAACCTACAAGCAATGGCAAATTGCATTTTTTATGATTAAATGAAAACATTTATTTTTCTCTCTCCCACCTCAAAATATAAATTTCGAGTAAGTATCTTCTTCATGGTAATACGGAAATAAGTTTGTTCACGTACAACCAAGAATAGTCTCCTTTTTCCTCTACAGCAAATGTCTGAGACTTTGACTAGAAACTGTGTTTTCAGGAGTCCTCAGATTTTAGAACCTTGGAGAAAAAAACAGCCTGATAGATGGCTTTCAGAGTTCTTGGTCTACCATGAAAAGCAATGAATGTCACTCCATCGGGAGATCAGGACACCCTGGACATTTTGGGACCTCAAAGAGAGGAAACCACCCAAAGACACAGGTATTTACAGTCAAGTCTGGTGATGGCACCAAGCATGGTCTCCCACCCAGAGAGGCAACCAAGCTAAGATCCCTTTTGGAGATTCCAGTAAAGCTAAGCTTCAAGTTTAGTTATATTTTGTCTTTGTGCTTATGCAAAACCTGGTCAAAATTATTGAAATTAGATTAATTTACAAATAAATTGGTATTGCTATAATTACTTGATAAAATTTAGAAGATTTTTCTAAATTAGAGAGAGAAAACTCAGTAATATATATTTTGTGGACATCAAATTCTAGTCCTCGTAAATATTTTAAGTTTTTTTAAAAACTTGTTAATTAGACTGAATATTTTCAGAACCCAACTGTGTAACTGCAAAAATAGCTATGGGATTTCTTGCACTGGGTCTATACCCTGTAATTTTTACATGATATACCATCTGAAGACTTACCTGAATGTTAGGAAAAGAAGATAATAAATGCTATACATAAAATAATTGATGCTATTAAAACTGAAGTTACAGGGCCAGGCACGGTGCCTCGTGCCTGTAAGTTTCAGCCTGAAGCAGCCAGGGCTAGGGATCACAGTTCGAGTCCCGCCTGGGGCCCGTAGCAAGACCTACTTCCAAAAAAATAGCTGGGCATGGTGGTGCGTGCCTGTAATCCCAGCTACCTGGGAAGCTGAGGCTGGGGATTGCTTGAGTCTGTGGTACCCTGGGCAATGAGAGCCTGGGCAAAAATAGTGAGACTTAGTCTCAAAACAAAACAAAACAAAACAAAACAAAAAAACTGAAGTTACAGAAAGTAAGTTCAACCTTAATACTATAATGCTTGGCACTGAATTAACTACCTCTTCATCAGAAAGGATAAATATTGGCATATTGTCAACTTTTAGAGTACTAGCCTGGTAAAGTGATCTTAAGAGACTATCCCAGACCCAGGGTGGCCATCACAGCATCCTTGGTTGGAGTAATAATGATTATTCTTTTATGTCTCATTTTTGCATCATATATTCTCAGTCTCACTGTCAAATTTATTTCCTCTAGACTGCAACAATTCCATACAGACATGATGCTGATGAGAGGAAATGTATTATATTATATATAATTATATAATATATAATATATTATATTATATATAATATTATAATATATAATATTATATATTATATAATTATATATAATATATAAATATATTATATTTATTATATATTATATTATATATTAAAATATTATATTATATATTATATTATATAAATGTATTATATATTATCTCTATTATACAAGACACTGCTCTTGCTCCTGTGGCTTAGGAGATTTTCAGCACCTCTGTTAGGTAGGGCTAATGACACCTTCTAGCAGGAAGTAGCTACACAAGACTGATCTTCCCACCTTTAGGAAGATTACGGAAGGGACTGAAATCTCTGAGGGGCATGAGACAGAGCAGGAATTTGCACAAAGCCTGTAGCCAGTAAGTCTAATGCATGTTCCAAGCAAATGACCCCAACCCTCTCAGTTTAGAGCCTTATCGCACATCGGCTGCACTAGCTGAAAAGCTTCTCCTGTCATACTTCACCAGCCTTACCACCAGCTTCACTGGTAAGGCCCAGTGGTCTTGTTAAATAAAACTGGTCAGAACACATTCAGAAGCCCATCTGCCAGTACCCTCAGTACCCTCAGTACCCTCAGTAAGCAAGTATTTATATCAGCCACCTAAAGGTTCAAGGTATGATTCTCCTGAATCCACCCACACTCATTCTCAAGTGTATCCTTTCACCTACAGGAAAGCTTTTCTAACTCACCTCTCCTGACTCCCATATGAATTCTTTCCTGAGTAGAAATCAAGATCCTCCTGGATCCCTCAACATTCCTGGGCCCCATCAGTTTGGAAGACTCAGTCTGGAATTTCTGTAGCCAGAGAGATCCCAAAGTACAAGGACATCCCTTTTTCTTTGTGTTACTGCCAGCCTCAGCCAGTCTCTTCAGTGACACAGAAATGATATGAGCCAGACACGGTGGTACTTTCCTGTAACCGGCAGCCTAGGAAGCCACGGCGGGGACCAGGGATCGCGGTTCGAGTTCCACCCAGGGCAAAATAGCAAGACCTAGTTCCAAAAAAATAGCTGGGTGTGGTGGCATGTGCCTGAAATCCCAGCTACCTGGGAAGCTGAGGCTGAGGATCGCTTGAGTCCGTGGTACCCCAGGCAACGTGAGCCTGCAGTTCCACAAGACCTAGTCTCAAAAAAAAAGGAAAAAAAGAAATGATATAAGTTTGTGCATTTGCCTCTGCTGGGACCTCTTGCTGTTCTGCAGAGAGGCCATATGCTGGTAGACTTTAGGGTATGCTGGCAGCCTGGAGCTGATGCTGGGGAGGGGTCAGCAGGAGGCCTAGATTCCTTGCAGCTTTGGGCAGTATTATTTATATATATATATATACACATACATATATATACATATATATATAAATCTATAATATGATAGTACACAGCTGATTTTAAATTACTTTCGTATAGTTCCCTGATTTTTTAGAGATCTACTTTGTCTACTTGCTAAAAGTAATAATACTTATAATATCTAATATTTTCTGGAAATGTTATAATAGACGTGTTGCTATTAGTGTTTTTAAAATAATGCTCTCTATAAAAACTAAACATACAGTCAAGTTTACTCATTGTAAAACACTGAGGAAAATGACAAGAAAATTTAAGTCTCCTGAGTCTTCAGATGTTGAGTGAAAGAAGTCAGAGACAAAAGAGCACTTACTGTTGGATTCCTATGATGGAATTCAAGAATCAAAATGAGTTTACGTTGACTAGAAGTGGTTCTCTCCTGGGGTAATGACTAAGAGAGGGCATGAGAGGCTTTCTGGGGAGCCAGAAATGTTCTCTTTATCAGCATATTTACATACGTAAACATTCACCAGGCTATATTGTGTGATTTTTGCATTTTGTAAGTTGCCTCAATAAAATGTGAAAGAAAATGGACTTTTTCTGAGCAGATCCTTTTCCTATGAAAAATGCCTCACTACTAGGAGTTAAACCCACTCAAACTCCTCAACTATGGTGGGAGGAGAGGGAGCTTCTTGTTTGGTTGAGCTAATAGTCTCTGGGATACACAGAGAACTGGGAGGTGGAGGGGGAGGAGGAAGCTCTCTGGGATGCTGCCATCTGGCTTGGGAGGGGCAGTCATTCACTCAGTGGGTCCCAGCAAGTATGACAGCAGGACCACACTGAGCATCTGTCCTCCTGTTGGACTCTTCTATGAGTGTGGTCTCTTGGTTTTTATCAAAAGCTGTGGGGAATCCAAAACTGAGCTGCCCCTACACAAATGCCCGCAGATTACTTTTTTAGAGAGTCTCTATCTAATGACTCCACATTCCTTTTCCAAGCAGTAGACAGAAACTCAGTTTCCCAGCATTGCTTACAGGCAGGATACAAGCACAGAATGAGACCAGGACTGCTCTAATCAGACACTTTCTGGGTTTGGGGTTGAGAAGGTAGTGACAAGATGAGGTAGGTACCCTATGAAATCCATTTTGTTACAAGTGGTCACAGACCCCCTGAAACCAGGTGAAAAGAAAAAAAAAATTTTTTGACTTGAACTTAAGACACCTCTGCCTGTTTTTCCCTAAGAAGCAGGCTCCAAGCAGTTAATTAGCATTTTCACTGTTCACCTACTATTGGTATGCAAAAATCACCTACCAGCTTCTCTCAGCTCTCTCCCCCTCTCAGCCTAAAAAAAGAAAAACTTAGAAACAGTTTAAACTTTAGACTAGTTTGCCTCAATTTATCCTCTTTTAGACTTCCGTGGGTTCTTTCCACCATCCCCAGCCTTCTCACCAAAATCCCAAGCCAAAGCAAGACTCTCAAGAGTGCAGATTAATTTATTACTAAACAAAGTGGATTTCCTAATTACTGCGAAAAGAAACATGTAAATAAAACTCAAAATTACTTTAACATTGTCCAAAACCTTTCTCAACATTGTCCAAAGTCCTTTCCCCAGATTGTCCAAAAATCCTCAGTCTCTCAGTCCTGATCATCTCACTAGCAGCAGTCAGTCAGAGTTCATCTCCACATGCTCAAAGACATCTTCCTTTGGCGTGCTCCTTTGGCGTGCTCCAACTCTTCCCTGCTGTCTTCTTCTTGTCCTCCTCCAGGTAGTAGAAAGGTAGTAGAAAGAAGCTCTATAGTACCAGAACCAGCAAAGTTCACTTTCTTTTCAGGCCTGACTTTCACACGGCCTCTCCCAGACACAAGTCAAACTCAGCAAAGCAAACTCCAACACAGAGTTCAAATCTCCAAACTCCTTAACTTTCTTTAACAGACACACTCCTAACCTGGGCCAGCCAAAGACTGCAGGTCCCAGGCCTTGGCCACATGGCCAAGCTCATATGGCTCACATCTTCATCTTCCAAAGTCCCTGACCAAAATGCCCATCCCACAAATGGCAGAATCTCTTTCTTTGTTCCAACTCTCTTTATATATCCTTATTTGTGTTTTCCCGCCTTCCAGGAACAGCTCCTGAGTTACCGCATTACAAAGAAAAAAACCTGTTTTACTTCTTCCTTCCCCTTTGTATCTTTCTAAAAGAAAATTCTAATCAAGGCCTTCTCACATTTTAGCATATCCTCCTTAAAATTTGCCATTTTAAACTGGAGACAATGACACCCAGGGGGGTAGGTGCCCCCTATCACCCCTAACCTGGGCCAGAGCAGCATCTGTCACCCAGGTAAGTGCTGGGCTGTGATTCACTCTTATTCTGACATGTTGACACCCAAATCTGATTATCTGTCTTCCTAGAGATTATATGAACTACATCATACAATGTAAACTCCTGATAAATTCTTTTCCTACAAAACACCATCTAGAGTAAATTCTCTTTTTGACAACCTGGAACTCAGAGTAACACAACAGTAAACAACTAATTCTGAAAATGCAAACCTGAGTCCTCACCAGTCTGTAGGTCCTCCCCAGGACACTTACAATTGCAAGGTATGATTCAGTCTCAGAATGTAACAATGAATTTTCCTTACAAGGGATGGGAATGACAAAAGAAAAAAATAGAGTGTAAGGCCATACATGACTGTCTGCCTTACTCCAGATGGTGTCTGCAGTGTCCAGTAGTCCAAACTAAAAGCTGCTTGTGCATGAAAGTATGTGTCTTTGAAGAATATGAAACTGGTGGCGTGCCAATATGTAGTGAATCAGGACCCAATTGTGGAGGAAGCTGGAGATGATCACAGGTAATGCTGCTGAAATATCACTGGAGCAGCCAGTGACAACCTATCCAGATATATCAGACAACATGGGAGCAAAAGCAACAGGAAATGATGCTGGTCATGCCAGAGACAGAAGCAATGGTTCAGGATCAGAAATGATGACGCAAAGGTCAGAAGACTGGAACCAAGGCTGGGTGCAGTGGCGTATAACTTTAATCCCAGCCTAACAAGGGAGGCCAAGACTGGGAACTGTTTGAATCCATGGGTTTGAGACCCACCTGGGGAAACATAGAAGACTTAATCTCAAAAAATACCTGGAGTGTGGCACATGCCTGTAATCCCAGCTACCTGGGAGGCTGAGCTTAGGGATCACTTGGGTCCATGGTACCCCAGGCAACATGAGTCTGCAGTTCCCTGGGCAACATAGCAAGACCTAGTCTCAAAAAAAAAAAAAAAAAGAAAAGAAAAGAAGGAAGGACAGAAGGAAGGAAGGAAGGAAGGAATTGGGGCCATTCCAAAACTCCATTGGCACTGGTCCAATTTCAAACTTGATTGATACATTTTCAAAGCCAAAATCTGATCCCCACAGGTACATCAAAATCTGCCCTGTGCTGGGTTCACCATCTCACCCTGGGGGCATAGTGGAGCCAGGGAATGTCTCCTGTACCACCAAATCAGAAGTCAGAGGGCTCCTCTTAGAATGTTATTGCTGAAAATCCATCACACTCCTGCATTTCAAACATTCTTTACACTTACATTAACACAGATGAATTGGATCCTTTTGCACTATCCTATTTTTAATTTTACCTCACCAAGGGCACATTCTGGGAACCAAAGGGAGAAAATCTCATAACAATATGGCATTTGATGGAAAATAGGAGCAAAAGGGTTGCTATGGGGTGTGACACCTGTGATTTCACCACCTTGAAATAAACATTTTGATGTGTCCCCTTTCTGTCCTTTTCCTAATAAATTCTACTTTCTTTTTCTGAGTGGATGGAGTTTATTTAATCTTACTTCAATGTATAATTTCATAAAAATAATTCATTAGGTATTCATTCAAATTCATTGAAATAGCATTTGCATAAGCTGAGGTTGAAGTACAAAAGGAAAACCAGACAAGATATGGATCAAGAGATTTGTTGAGAAGAGTCAGTTTATGTGAGTGGAGTGCTGGCTGGGCGAGTCTGAAGTCTACAGGATGGCCATCAGGAAAGGCAGGCTGCAACTCTCAGCCAAACAGTGAAGAAAAGAAAATCCTTAAAAGAAAATCCATAAAAGAAAATCCTTCTCTTTCAGAAAAATCTCAGTTCTGTTCTTAAGGCCTTTCAACATAGGGAATCAACCCTACCTAGATTGCCTAGAAAATCTCTTTCACTTAAAGCCAACTGATGATGGACTTTAATCCATCCACAAACTGCCTTTACAGCAACACCTAGATTTGTGCTTGATTGGCTAATTGAGAACTGTAGCCTTACTAGGTTGACTTGTTAAACTGACCATCACAAAGCTAAGCTTACAAGGAAAAGCAGCAATCTTCTGCTCAACTCTCCTGATTCCTGACACCTTCCTTCACTCATCTCTTGGAAATGTCATTTTTCTCACTTCTGTTTTCTGAATTTCAGCTCTTTCCTATTTCCCATATATTTCTTTTTTTTATTAAATAATTTATATATATATTTCACATTTTTATAATCCCCAGGGTTCACCCATCATCTTCCCTCCCTGACTGTTCCCACCTCCCGTCCTCCACCCTTCCCCCTGAGTTGTGTACTTCAGTTTGGTTGTTAGCTTGCTTTGAATTTTCCTCCTGGCTTTTCATTGATTTTTCCTACGTCCCATATATTAGTGAAACTATTTGGTTTCTGTCTTTTTCTTTCTGACTTGTTTCTGCTAATATGAATTCTTCTAAGTACATCCATGTTATCATAAAACTTCAAATTTGTTGTTTTTAATTAATGAGTAATATTCTATTGTGTCTATATACCACATCTTTTTTAATCCAGTCATCTGTCTTGGGACATTTGGGTTGTTTCCATGTCCTTGCAATTATAAATAGTGCTACAATAAACATCCAAGCACAGGTGTCCCTTTGTACATGCATTGAAGTTTCCTTTGGGTAGATTCCCAGATGAGTAATTGCTGGGTCAAATGGTAGTTCCATTTTCATCAGTTTGAGGGTCCTCCACACATTTTTCCATAGTGGCTGGACCAGTTTACATTCCCACCAACAGTGTAAGAGTGTTCTTTTCTCTACATCCACACCAGCACTTGTTGCCTGGCTTTTTGTTTGTTTGTTTGGTTGGTTGGTTGGGTTGTTTTTTTTTTTTTTGGACACTAGGTCTCACTATTTTTGTCCACGGAACCACAGGCTCATGTTGCCCGGGGGTACCACGGACTCAAGCAATCCCCAGCCTCAGCTTCCCATGTAATACGCGCCACCACGCCCAGCTATTTTTTTGGAAGTAGGTCTCGCTCCAGGCCTCAGATGGTACTCGAACCGTGATCCCTAGCCCTGGCCGCTTCATAGGCTGAAACTTACAGGCACAAGCCACCGTGCCCAGCCTGTTGCCTGTTTTTTGGATGTGGGCCATTCTTGCTGGTGTAAGGTGGTATCTCATTGTGGTTTTGATTTGCATTTCCCTGATTCTTAGTGATGTTGAGCATTTTTTCATGTGCATGTTGGCCATTTGTATTTCCTCTTTAGAGAAGTGTCTTTTTAGTTCTTCTCCCCATTTTTTAACTGGGTTTTTTTCTTTGTTTTTGTTAAGTTGTGTGAGTTCTTTGTGTATCTTTATTATCAGACCCTTATCACTTGCATGGAGGGCAAAAAATTTTTCCCGTTCATTTGGGTTTGTTTTCTCTGTTGTCTCTTTGGCTATATAGAAGCTTTTTAGTTTGCTGTAGTCCCAGCTGTTTATGTTTTCCTTCATTTTTTTTACCAGCTATAGATGTGTCCAGAAATGGATTTCTGAATTGCAACTCATGGACGGTTTTGCCCAAGTTTTCATCTATGTATATTATGGTTTCTGGTCTTACATTCAACTCTTTTATCCATTTTGAGTTTGTTTTTGTACAAGGTGTTAAGGACATTTCTTGGTTCATTTTTTTTTGCATGTCTTGGCCCAGTTTTCCCAGCACCATTTATTGAAGAGGCTATCCTTGTTCCAATGTAGGTAGGTTTTTCACTCCTTTGTCAAAGACTGACTACATACACATGGTTTTATTTCCGGGCACTCAATTCTGTTCCATTGGTCTGATTGCCTGCTTTTGTACCAGTAACAAGCTGTTTTAATTACTATGGTTTTGTAGTATAATTTGAGGTCTGTAATTGTAATACCTCCATTCTCTTTTTTTCTGATCAGGAGGCTTTTTTATATTCAAGGTCTTTTGTTATTCCATATGAATTTCAGTAATTTTTGTTCTATCTCTTTAAAGAATGTCATTGGGATTTTAATAGGGATCGCATTGAATCTGTAGATTGCTTTTGGTAGGATGGCCATTTTGATTATGTTAATTCTTCCAACCCATGAGCAGGGAATGTCTTCCCATTTCCTTATGTCTCCTTCTATCTCTTTTAGGAGAGTTTTAAAGTTTCCTTTGTATTGTTCTTTCACATGTTTTGCAAGGTTTATTCCCAGTTATTTGATTTTTTTTTTTTTTGGTGTGATGGTAAATGGGATGGTTTTTTTGATTTCTTCTTCTTCTATTTGACTCTGCATATTGGAAAGCTACTGACTTCTGTGTGTTCCCATATATTTCTTATAGAGAGTAAATAAAAAGCAAACATTTGAGAGCTTGCTTACTGGATAATGTCTTTATCCTGCCCTCACACTTGATTGAGTCTCACTGGATATAGAATTCTAGGTTGGAAAGAATTTCAATCATTCAGAATAACTTTCGAAATCATAGCCCACTGTCTTTCAGGTGCTGGAACACTTCTTGAAGTTTAAAGCTGTTCCGACTTTGCAGGCCTACATCTGCCCTTTACATCCCCCTCCAGCAATTCTTAGGACATTCTCCCTTTTGTTGGTATTTCCACTCTCGTGACATTTTGTTCTGTCAATCCTTGGGCTAGGTACTTGCTGAGCACTTTTAATCTGGAAGCTTTTATATATATATATATAAATAATTTATATATATATATATATACATATATTTCACATCATTGTAATCCCCAAGGGCCACCCACTACCTCCCCTCCCTGGTTGATCTGGAAGCTTTTGTCCTCAAACTTCTGGACATGTTTTCTTGCATAATGTATTTCATCATTTCTCCCTGCCCTTTTGCTTTTTCTCTATTTCTGGAGCCCTTATTCTTCAGAGATGGCCCTTTTGGATATATCTTTTACTTGTTTATTTCTTTTCTCTCTCATCGTATATTTCTTTGCCATCACTGATTTGCATTGACTCTCATCCCATTTACATGTAATCTCATGAGTGATTCTACTTCCACTTTTTCCTTCCCTCTTTTGCTTTACTTTTTACTCACTGCTTGTTTTCCAGTTTCTTCAGGCCCTCTCCAGTATGTGCATGTGGACACAGTAGCTTCCCAAAACTTTCTTGATGTTAATAATTGGGTTGTTTTTCAGCTTGGGTTCATTTTTGTTTAAGTTTCAGTTTTCTTTTGCTGCTTGTATTGTTCCTGCTTCGTCTGAGTTCCTTTTTTCTGTTTGTTTTGGTTCACACCTTTCACCACAGAAGTGTCCTCAACTGTCTAGTTGTTTTGGGGTAGTCCATCTGGAGTCCTGTCTGGGCTCCAAGTTAAAAAATTATTTGCTTTCCCAAAAGTCAATCAGTTTGGAGCATGTGAGTGGAACTTGTCCAGCTCTGTTTTGGAGTTAGGCCTATAGGAAGGGCTCTGACAGATCCCCAGTGTCAGTGACTATAGGATTTTACACTTAGGCCGATCACATTCCCTAAGAAAGCATCTCCTCTGTTTTGAGAATGGGGGCTTCCCACTTGCCTTTCTGTGATGGTGTCTCTGGGTCCAGAGTCATTTTGATTCAGTGACTCCAGGGAGAAAACCTCACTACACTGATCCTGGCACTCTGTGCACACAGCCATGGTCATTGTGTTCATAAAATTTTGTGTGCAGCTATATCATTACCAGAATTATCAAAAGTATTTCCCAACCCATCTATTATTAAATGCTCTGGGACTGTCTCCTGGCAAAGCTGTGTCACATTCTGTGCCTTATTCTTTTACCATCTAAACTCTGAAGTTCAGAGGTCAAGAGTAGATGTGGTAACTATATGTGGTAACCAAGGAATGGGGGCACAGGTGCATCTATATATTTCTACACATGCAGCATTCCACATCTCTGTTGCAGGCAGTGAGTTAGGTGATGGCATGGGGGTGTCCAAGGGCCACACGGGCCTTATCTCAGAGAGGGCACAGTCAGGAGTGGCAGCATCAAAGCCATGAGTGAGCCTTGGAAGGATGCCAACCTCTAAGGAGAGAGATGAAGCATGATGTACAGGCTGCAGTGCAGTATGTGACTCCTGATTGTGGGTGTGTGAGAGAAGATGAGAATTCTGCAGAAAAGGACAAAGGAGATGCCCTTAGGGGAGGCAGGAGAGAAGAGTCAAGGGCCACGAGGACCCTTTCAAGTTTCAGGAGGAAAGCAGATGCAGTTATCAGATCCTACAGCAGAAAAGGTTATGGATCCAGGTCAGTCATACTGTATTTTCCATTCATTTGAAGTTTGTGACCTCTTCATATTTGTACATGAGATGTTTTGAGGATTATGTCAGGGCAAGTTTGGCCTAAATGAGCACTGACCCTCCATAACCTGCCGGATTCATGGTGACTTTCTCCTCTCCAACGTATCAGTTGAAGGATCAATTCAGAGAATAAATGAGAAGGGAATGGAAGAAAAGAAACTAGGGAGGCATGAGATCACAGCTTGCAATCAATTCAATTGGGTCAGCTCTGATTCTGATTTGACTGGCTGATGACTTTGCAAGATGTGCATACCTTCTCTGAGAGCATGTCTTCTCCAATTAAGTGAGTTACCCACGGGGTCACAGAGAGTTGAAGAGTAATGTTCTTGGATCCCACTGCATAGATTTTATCCTCCATGATCATGGGTGTAGACCTTCTTTGGAGGAGGGTGACAGTGGGGGAAAGAATCTGGACAGTACCTGGGTGGGGAAGGTAGGTTGAGTTAATGTGCCCATCATTTTCCTTCTTTGGGGCAAAAGGGATACAACTTATGCGGGCAGAGGGCAGCAGATGGAAAAAGAGAGGTCAAATAAAAGGCAAGGCCTGGAAAGAACAGGCAAGGCAGGCCCCAAACCAAGCCAGATGGATGGGGATCCTGGGGAGTGGGTGTGTCACAGTAGGACCAATGGGGAGAGCAGGAAGAAAACTGTCTCCAAAGAAAGTTTTTATGGGTCATACCATGTCCATCAAGAGTGAGCAGGGCTTGGGATGATTGGAAAAGAGGAAACAAACTATACAACGATGACTGTGTTTCTGAACTTTCAACAGGTTAAAAGACCTAGAAAGATCCTTTGGAATTAGTTCTTTGGTCTCTCGTTATACAAATGAAAAGACTGGGGTCCAGAGAAGGTAATTAGAGCCAAGCAGAAAAGGCTGATCTTAAACTAGGCTCTGAACTCCCACCAACCCCCAAAGAGTCACGGGGACCCAAATCATGAATGACCATTGAGAGGCAGACCTGTCCTTTTCCCACCAGCCTGGGAGGCACAGCAAGCTTCCACAGAGGAGACTTCTACCTGGTGAAAGAGAGGAAGGTCAGAGGAAGAGGAAGAAGTGATGAGAAGGTCTTCATCCCCTAGACCTTGGAGAAACTTGAAGAATCAAGAGAATTTCACCTTGAGCTCCAGTTCCCATCATCCCTCAGCTGGCCCTGATCTGGGGCCAGAATTCAGCATGGATGACTCAGAAGGAGCCCTGAATGCTTTAAGCTGAGGGCTGTGGTCAGGCCACTCTGAATTCACTCCACGAACTTAGCCAACCAAGTCACCACCGAACCCAGGATGTCACCTCCTGCCAGTTCACCCACTGGCTCTCTGCCACTTTCCTTTCTGATCTGCCTCCACAACCCCTCCCATCATACCACACCCCCAGAGCATCCCAGCCAAGGTCAGCGCTGCCCCCTATAGGCAACTAGAATCAATCATAACAAGTTGTTGAATCATTTCAGCAAAAGCACAGCCCCTGAAGTGTGTCAGAAAGCACACACACACCACATAGACCATTTCATGACAATAAACCTACAATAAGCCTTATCTTTACATCGGGCAATACAACTTGCCTCCATTTTTTTTGTTGCTGTTTTAAATCTGCTGTCAAGGGTATATTTAAATACATACATAAGGGTGGAGTGGTGGTTTCTTAGGACTGAGGGAATGGAAGAGTTAGGGGTAGTATCTACAGGGTATAGAGTTTCATTTGGTAGTGATGAAGTGAAAGTGCTATAATGTCATAGTGGTAGCCGTACACTTCTGTGGCTATACTAAAAACTATTAAGCTGTGCTCTTTAAATCAGTGGATTGTAAGCTATACCTCTACAAAGTTGTTACCACACATGCACACACACAGCTTCGAGCGTGCACACTTGCTCCCCCCCAACACTTCTATTCTTTGAGCATCATCTTTTTAGCATAAACAAAAAAGAAAACATTTGCACTTATCAAGAGTGTTCTCCCTGGGAGAGTAACCGCTGCCACATTCGCATTCCGGGAAGAACTTTCTGATAAAAAGACTTTGGCGGGAGCCTGTTTGCCTCACTGGTGACCTTGAGCCAGGAATGACATCAGCAGGGAAGGTCACATCTTACAGAAGTGGAGCAATGAGCTTTTGCAAAGAAAAGCAACTAACTTGCTTTTTCTCCCTAGTTTCTCAGAACTAAGGCAACATTAGTAAATTCCTGACTTAGTCAATCCCTTTGCTTTAAACAGCCTAGCTTTTCTCCCTGGAAAGAGTCCTGATTGGCATGACATTGAAAAACCTGTGGCCCTCTTCTTGGCAGTTCCCTCAGCCATGTGTTCCCAGTACTTATCCACTAGTGGGCCAGGCCAGCCTCAGCCTACCCACTAGCTAGTCCTTGAATTAATGGGCCAATGAGATGTGAGAAGGTATTTACAGAAGCTTCTGGGAGAGTTTATTCACTTTTCTGAAAAAAGTACATCATTCTCCCTGTATGAGGCAGAATACGTAAGTTATTCATCCCTGCTTAATTACCCCAAAACTTAGTGACTTAAAACAGTGAATGTTGGCTGGGCACGGTGGCTCATGCCTGTAAGCTTCTGCCTATGAAGCGGCCGGGGCTAGGGATTGCGGTCTGAGTACCACCTGGGGCCCATAGCAAGACCTAGTTCCAAAAAAATAGCTGAACGTGGTAGTGTGCGCCTGTAATCCCAGCTACCTGGGAAGCTGAGGCTGGGGATCTCTTGAGTCCAGGGTACCCCGGGCAACGAGAGCCTGCGGTTCCACAGGCAAAAATAGCGAGACCTAGTCTCAAAACAAACAAACAAACAAACAAAAAAAAAAAACAGTGAATGTTTGTTACCTCACAGTGTCTGTGAATCTGGTCACTGGATAGTTGTAGTTCAGGGTTTCTCATGAGCAATTGTTATCACCAGGAGTTGGGAGTGGTGGGGGGGTGAGCATGAGGTCAGTTCTCAACTAATTGGGTTAACCTGGGCCCATTTCCAGACTTTTCAGTGACAGTTGGCAGGTGACCTCAGGTGTTCACCACATCAGTTTCTTCCAGTGTTGCTTGGGTATCCTCACAACATGGTGGCTGTCTTTTACCCTTGTACATGAGAGAGAGCAAGAACCAGCAGGCCTCTACCCCGGTGTCTGGTGTTAATAGGTAGCCACTTCTCCACATTTGTCCTTTTCATTAGAAGAGTCACTAAGTCTTACCCACACATGAAAAGGGACTTGGGCTCTAGCTTTTAAAGAAGGTTTTAGGAATTTGTGATATATTTTAAACTGTGCTTAGGAAGCCTGCAACCCCAGAGGCTTTGGGCAGCTATCTTGTAATTACAAAGGGGACCCAGGCGGGGCATGGTGGTGCATGCCTGTAGGTGGCAGCCTAGGAAGGCGGGGGCCAGGGATTGCGGTTCGAGTCCCGTCAGGGGCACGTAGCGAGACCTAGTCCCCAAAAATAGCTGGATGTGGTGGTGCACGCCTGTAATCACAACTACCTGGGAAGCTGAGACTGGGATTGCTTGAGTGTTTGGTGCCCCGGGCAATAGAGACCTAGTCACAAAAAAAAAAAAAAGGGGGGGGGGAGCCAGTTTTCAGAAAGATGTAGAGAAACCACACTCTTGATATCACTGCAGGGAGATGCCAGATTCAACCACCCTAAGCACTTTAATTTGAGAATTCCCAGTTAAATAAGTCAAAGACTTATTAGCCCCCACTGCGGGGATCTGGGCAAATGCTCTGTTTCCTCATCTGCTTATAGAAAAATTAGTGCCTACCTCATTGGAGCACTGGAATGAGTAATGAAACCATATATGCAGGCACACCTCAGAAATATTTTGAGTTTAGTTCCAGGCAAATACTACAACAAAGTGAGTCACACACATATTTTGGTTTCTCAGTGTTATGTTGATTATGTTTGGATTCCAAAGTTATGTTTACTCTCAGCTATTGTTGGGAACAGACTGACTCCATTTTTTTTTAAGTGACTCCATTTTTCTTAAAACTTCCATGTTGAAGCCAGTGTCCTCTCCCTGCCCTCAGTGGAAAGTACCCGCCATTGCTGGCTGGTCCAACATCCTGTTCCTGCCTCCCCTTATTGCTGGTTGTTTCTGATAACCATGTTGTCCACCTGATAGACGATGGATACCAGCATTGTCCTCCTGATAAATGATGGATGTCAGCGTTACTGGAAGTTATGGGAGTGTGTCCCACCATTATGGGAATGTGGGAAGGTATCCTACATCTGATTGCTTGCTTCACAATAGGGAGTGGTGGTGCTTTTGCCCTATAAAAGGTTGTCACAGAGATTGCTCAGGGTCTCTCTTGCCTAGCTGACTTGGGGACCCTGGTGCACCAGTAATAAACCTGCAACTTTGAACTTCAATCAGAGTCCTTGTGTCTTGCTGAGCAGCAAACGAGTCACAACATTCAGCATGCAATAACATTATGTCTTCTTTAAAATAAAGTGCATGTTTTATTTAAAAATATTTTATCTCTAAAAAAATGCTAACCATCATCCGCGTCTTCAGCAAATTGTAGCATTCTTGCTGTATCTTCTAAAATATACAGTATCTGCAAAGGACAATAAAATGAGGAGTATCTGTACTACACATATGTATGTGATAACATTTTTCCTCCCTTTCTCTCTGTTCCTTCCAGTGCCCAAATGGAAACTTATCCTTCTCAAAAGTGATAGGCAGTTAGGGTCCATTTTCACCAAGTCCTTCACAATGGGAAGTGAATTCTCTAATGGGGAAGCTGGACCAGGGAAGGGCCTGACTGCCCCTTCTCTGCTCTCAAGGAGTCTGCTGTGCTTGTAAAGTGGCACTCTCACCTCCCCTCTGCTTATGTGTAGGGCAACTGCCCTGTGAGAACAGAGGGAGTGCACATTTAGACTCAGCTAAAATGCTGCCAGTGACCAGGAAGGCAATTATATTAATTGGAGTCAGAGTTAATGGATAAACCCAGAAAATCCAAGTCACAAAACTAGGCAAGACAAACACTCTCCCTCACATAAAGGGAGACCAGACTGAGAAGCCCAGGGCAAGTATGTCACTGGCCCCTTCAAAACCCAGGTTCGACTTTCTGCTCCATGCATGTTAGCACTTAGTTTGCATCCCTATGGTCACGTCATGGTCCAAAATGTCACAGGGGAAGGAGGAAGGATTTTACAGGACAAAAGTGGGGGGGGTCTCCCTACTGAACCAACTCTCCTTAACTCCTGCTCTAGAAAAGACCCCCTCCCCCCAAACACAGAGGACAGTCCCAAGTAACACCCATCTCCAGACATGGGTGACAGTTCCACTTGAGTGTCAGCTGACCCAGACTGGGTCATTAGTGGTCCCTTCTAGAACTTTCTGATGTCCATATGAAGTAAGAGTACCAGTCCTTCTCTGGTGACCAAGTGATGAGGTATGAGGCTGTGTTCTATCCACCTGGAAAGTGAAAACCAATAGAGAGAACAAAGCCAGAGGCAGAAACTCAGAGAAGAGCCCCACAAAGCACACTGGACAAGACTGGACCATTATTCCTGTTTCTGGAGCTCCGCGGCCCTCTATACCTCTGTCCTGGTAAATCTCCCATCTGCCTCCCCCAGTGCCAGCTGGGTTTTTGTCAATTGCCATCAAGAACTGTGACTACTCTGGTTACCTTTGCTGGCTTCCGTGTTTATAACACATTTAATTATGGAATAGTATCAGTCAGAATTCTTTCAGTAGCAGTGGCAGAAATCCAGCTCAAATTCATTTAAATAAAATAAATACACAAATAAATACAAACCCATTGACATAAATTTGAAAAGTTGGGTAGGAGCAGGTGATTCAGGGAGGCTCACGTGCTCTTCCTGAAACTCTGTGTGCTCTGGATCCTCCTTTCTCCTGTGCGGTCATGTCCTCCTGCAGGCGTCAGCTACGGCAAGAAGGAAGCCAGACCCCATAGTCTGAGTGGTTCTGTGCCTTTGGGTTAATGACTTGAGCCTTTGTTTTTCATCTTTAAAATGAGGATAATCACCTGTTT
Source organism: Uropsilus gracilis (assembly GCA_004024945.1). Classification (NCBI taxonomy): domain Eukaryota; kingdom Metazoa; phylum Chordata; class Mammalia; order Eulipotyphla; family Talpidae; genus Uropsilus; species Uropsilus gracilis. The sequence continues at coordinate 6,242 of PVHY01014797.1, read as the reverse complement.
TTCTGGGTTGTTGTGAGGATTAAGAAAATAAATCACTCAGAAAAATCATAGATTCTCAGAGTAGCCCACTTAGTTTCATTACATTCAGTACCACCTCTTGTGACTTAGTGGGGGCACTAAGGTGGGAGGCCTGTGTTCCTTCTTGCTTCCCACACACACACAAACACACACAATTCCAGGCTGGGTCACACTGTCTCTAAGTCAAACTGCATGCTGCCCCGTCCTATTCTCAGAGTGACGTTTTTCTATGTTCTCATCCCACCCCCACACTAATGATTTAAGAATCCGGAGTCTGGTGGGAGTGAGGGAGGCAGGGGTCAGAAGGATTTCGAGATGGTTGGAAGGAAAAATCCTAAGCAGCAGGATGTGATTCCTACAAGTTTTTATTATTATCAATTAACATGAAATTCCTTTTGTTGTTCACTGTTCTTTTCCCCTTTTGGGGGGGGGGCACCTGAGAGCACACTTGTGGCCTTTTAGGAGATCAGTAGACCTACCCAGGAAGGAATGACATCTGTCCTCTCCATTCAGGCTCGCGATGGTAAGGCAAGGGTTTATGAGATTGGGTCTCCTGAAGGGAGACCTCACTTTGGGCATCGTTTATTCTCAGGGATCCTAATAGCCACAAATTATAAAATAAAGGAAATTCTGGGACCAATTGGGCAAAATTATGGAAGCAGGAGTAAAACAGCTGGGGAAGAGGGAAGGCAGAACCTGACAGCCAAGGGTCCAGAGCCCTCAGTAGAGGGGCATTCCCAGCATGGGAATGTTGGGAAAAATCAACTGTTCTAGGAAAAATCATTCCCCAAGGGCCAAGCACCCTCATGGACTTCCCATGGGTTGGGCACTAGTCTGAGTGTTAACCCTCACTCAACCGCCCCAAGTGAGCTCCTCCTGTGGCCATAAGGCCCTATGACTCCTATGAGTCCAGAGGAGCATCTAACCCAACTTGAGGGGTGAATGAGTACTTGCTGCAGAGCAGAGAAGGACGCTATTGCCCCCTTCACCCTTTCCCCCATCACCACCACTGTCCACCACTCTTCACCACTGTCCTCACCCTGTCCCTTGAGGCCTTCCTGTGCTCCCTACAGCCAGCCTCACCTCTTTTTTATTCTTTTGAGACTAGGTCTCTCTATTTTTGCCCATGGAACCGCAGGCTCACATTGCCCGTGGTACACAGACTCAAGCAATCCCCAGCCTCAGCTTCCCAGATAGCTGGGATTACAGGCTCACACCACCACACCTAGCTATTTTGTGTTGCCTGAGCAGGACTCAAACGGCGATCCCCAGACCCAGTCGCGACTCCATAAGCTATCGCTTATAGGCACGCCACCATGCTCAGCCACTCCTGCTTCTTGCTTCACCCAAGACAAAGGGTTGTTTTAGGACCTCTGTAAACCCTGGCATTTTTATTTTTGACAGCTTCACCTCACGTCAGTGCAAACATATTAAAATACTAAAAAAAATCTGCTGTAACATTTTTGAAAGGATATTTATAATTTTGTTCATGAAACCATTTGGCTAGGAGTGGCTGATTTAAATTACAATTGGGAATTCTTGTAAAATGAGAAAAAAAAAAAAAAACCTAGCCCACACAGTCTTTCAAATATAATGAAATTTTCATGAATACCAAACTTAACAATTAATGAGGTTGATATAATGTTACAGTTGAACACTTGATTAAGAATTTATTGATTTCAATTTTGCAGCGTTCTTATTTTAGAGCCAATAATCTTTTTTCCGCTGTCGGATATTCAAGTGACACAAGGCCCCCAGGCTACGGGCTTCTCTAGAGGTGCAGAAGTGACATGGACAGCTAGGTGTGTCTGTCTGTCTGTCTGTCTATCTCTCTCTCATGCCCACACACACATGCGCGCACACACACGCACACATTCATGACCCTGTTGGCTGGGGACAGGTCTAGTTCCAACTGAGAAAGACAATGGAACTAACGAACACACACACAGAAGCAGTGTTGGGTCCCATCAGAAAGAGGTCCCGTGCCCAGGCCATGACTGGCAATGCTAAGGGCACGGAAATTGAGACACGCCAGCTTTGGAGATTCCCACAGGCGCCTCTTCCCTCAGCAGGAGAGTGGGTGTTGGGGGTAGGAGAGGAAGAGCTCTCCCACGTACCCTGATTTTCACAGTCACAGAGCAGGTGCCTCTGCCTTCCAGGCAGGTGCTTGGGGAGCTGTGAGCTTCTCCACACACAAGGCAGAGCCCCATCAGGAAGACTTGGGAAGTTTGACAGCAACAGGACTAACAGGCAGACGGACTGACAGGAGTAGGGTGGGGCTGAGGACTGCAGAGGGGGAAGGGATGGAAAATGCAAATGACTGAGAAGGAAAGAGCGCAGCAAAGAATGGGGGGGGGGAGCTGGTACTCACCTCCCTCCCCCCAGGACCCAAGCAAGGGCACAGGCTCCCCGGTGGTGAAACAGCCCTGGGACAGCAGCAGGAACTGGGTGTCCAGGCTAGCCCAAGAGTGGGGGCGGGGAGGGGGGAGGGAGTGATTGTGACCTCAACCTTCTGGGGACAGAGGACTCTGGAGAGGCCTCTATGCTCTGTAAGAATTCTCCCAGTAACCAGCCCCGCAGCCAGGGCCAGGAGGAGGGGCTGGGCTGAAGCAGAGAAATGTCCCCTGGTCCTAGCTCCATCTCCCTGAGGTATCCCTGAGGTATCCGCGGTGATGCCAGCGTTCACCCCAGAGGCGTCAGCCCCTCTGTGCTAAATCTGGTACCACGAGGTGGAGCCAAAGCCCACGACGACGACGACGCGGGGCTGGGACGCTCCCAGGCTCGGGTTGGAAATGGAGGCGGAGGACTAAGGAGTGGAGCCCTGGAGAGGACGGGACAGTAAGCTCAAGACGGGTGAAATATTTGGCCTCCGCTGCTGCAGTGTCTGTCCCAGTAGTAAAGACTAAACGGGTTCCCGAAGACATTGGCAGCAGAAACACCCCATTTATGAGATGAGGAGCCTGAGATCCTGCGAGGGGAGGCGTGAGAGGAAGGGGGACAATGCCAGCTGAACCCCGAGTCCAGGGACACTCCTTTCCCAGCACGGCTTTGGGGGATGCCAGCCTTAAGGGGGTGGGGGTGCACCCGAAGAAGGTGTCGCCTCCTAAGCGGAGATCGTCCGGGTCTAAAGCTCTGGGCACTCGAACTGCCTGCCGTACGGGGCGGCTGGGGTGGGGGCCAGCGGAGGTCGGGTTTCTGCTAGGCCGCGCAGGTGCCCGAGAGTCCAGCGCCTGCACCGGCTACCCTGCAGGTGGAGGCTGTGGGCAAGGCTCAGGTCCGGAGGCTCCCTATTGGACGTAGGGGTTGCTGGGGTTCTCGGATTGGCTGGAGAGGAGGGGCGGGGACTAGAGAATGAAAGATCCAGAGAACAAATGCCTGCGGGCAGAGCCACCAACCTGGAGCAGGTGTCGCCTACCTCTGAGGTCCCGGACTGAGTTACAAGCTGATCCCACCCGTGTGGCCAGCGTCGGCCAGGTCGTCCCCAGGTGCAGGTGGGCTGCTGGAAACCAAACCCCAGGCTCCCTTGGTTCGCCTTGTCACTTCCAGAACAGTTTCCCTACACGGACCACTCCTCTTGCCTCAGCCCCCAACAATCTGTATTCAGGACTCAGGGTCTGCTCCTCCCCGTGGTCTCACCGAACTCCCACCAACAGAATCAGAGAAGTGTCCAGCCTTTCTTCAACACAGCCCCACTCTCACCAGCAGCCATGTCCTCTTCTACCTTCCTCTTTCTCTTTAAAAATCTCCCTTCTAGTCAAGGTTACATCATGCTTAGCTTTGTACAGCCAGCGCTCAACACAGAGCCCCCCCAACACACACACACACACACACACACACACACACACACTCCTTTCTCTTTCTCTCCTGGAAGTTTCTGTAGAGGGGAAGGGAGGGCTGGGTGGCCACGTGTCCTCCTAGTAACTGCCAGTGCTTTATTCATTCCGGACATGTACTCAGCACCTGCTACGGTGCCAGATTCTGTCATGGGGCGTGGAGATAGAACTGTGAGCAGAAGAGACAGTCTGCTGTTACCCAGTTTTCACACAAAACTGTAGAACAAGGAGGAAGAGAAAGAATTTGAGGAAACTTACAAATCATCCCCACTTTGAGAATGTGGATAGACAACATTTGCCTTAAATAGTGGGGGAAGGAGGCTTACAGAAATGTGTTAAAGATCATCACCTGTAAAAGCTGAAAATGGTCAACTACTCTACTGTCGGTGTCAAGGAAACATTTTCTTCTGTTGCCTTTCCACTATTGCAGAGTGCTACCTTAAGCCAACCAATAGGCAAATCTCAACCCACAAGTGACTTCTATTTGGGAGGTAGGGCAAGAATTATCCCCTGGGTAATTCTTTTAAGTTTTATTTTGTCCTCTCAGGACAGTGCAGCCAGAGTCCACTGGAGGGCAGCAGAGAGACAGGGATGCTAGAGGGAAGAGACAGGGATGCTAGAGGGAAGAGACAAGGATGCTAGAGGGATGCTACCTACCCCAGAGGGTGTGAGGGGACTAATAAAAACAATGGCAATAACAATTTACATTTATTGCATATGGTTACTGTGGGCTGGGCATCCTTCTAAGTGCTTTATTAAAAATTGCCCCATTTACAGCCGGGCATGGTGGCGCATGCCTGTAAGCGGCAGCCTGGGAAGCCCCGGCAAGGGCCAGGGATCGCGTTTCGAATCCCGCCAGGGGCACATAGTGAGACCTAGTTCCAAAAATATATAACTGGGTGTGGTGGAGCGCGTCTGTAATCCCAGCTACCTGAGAAGCTGAGGTTGGGGATTTCTTGAGTCTGTGGTACCCTTGGCAACGTGAGCCTGCGGTTCCACAGGCAAAAATAGCAAGACCTAGTCTCAAAAAAAAAAAATTGCCTCATTTGGTCTTCCCACTAACCCTGCAAGGTGGATATAGCTGCATTAACCTTATTCTACCGAGGAGTAAACAGAGGCACAGAGAGGTTGTATAACTTGCCAAAGGTCACACAGCCTATAAGGAGAAAATCCAAGCTATGAACCCTGGAGTGGAGCTATAAAGTCTGCACACCTAACATTTCAATTCTACCTCATGAGTGGAAAGTGGGAAGCATGCAAAACAGAGAATAGAGGAGATAACTGAGATCTCCACAGACATAATGCCAGTGGGCTCTCCAAAGCCAGTTCCAAAAGCAGGCACCAGACAAAGCTTTTCAACTAATAAAGAACTTTGGGTCACCTGTCAAGTAAGGTCAGAAAATCTAAGCTTCCCTCCACACACACCTTACAAGCATCATGGGGATATAGTCATGGGGAATAGGCACCATTCTGCCCCATCACTACCCACAATGTGCCCCAGCCCTCTAGTGCCCCTCAGTGCCCACTGCCATGGTGTACCCCTCCATGTCTGGTTTAGATGTGTTACACCAGCTTTAACCACCCTCTCCCTCAGCCTCACCCACCCCCACTGGCCACCCAGCTCAGGCCTCCTCTCTGTAGTCCAGAAGCAGCTGGTGGCACCATGGGGAATGAGGACCTGCCAAGAGGCTGGAGGGCCAATGAGATGCAACGGGGAGCAATAGGACAATAGTAGGGCTCTTGTGTGGGACAGCCTTGAGAGGAGTTTCCGGCCAGGACCCAACCCTTTTGAGACAGGAAGAGTCACAGGACAGGACAGGTCTTGAGGACAAAATTTACTATGCCTATAGGCTTGTAAACAAGAAGTTAAAGACCTGGTGCTTCTGGGTCCAGATACCTGCTACCAAAAACTTTCTTGGTTTTTTACTTTGCATTTTGTGTTTTCGCCATTTCTGAGTTAACTTTCCAAAGCTTATTAAGTGGGCTGCAATGGGAAGAAGAGGGAATTGTAGACCAGTGAAAAGGGAGTCACAGACCTCAAGACCAGACCAGCTGTGAGCAGCCAGCCTCCATGAGATGCTCCTGTGGACAAGCTCATGAACCTAGCATGAGCCCTGGATGCAGCTGACTGTGCCACACTGTAGTCAATGGACTGAAGCCAAGTCTGCGTGCAGTGCCTTGATTTCTCAGTCAACGAAATTTAACTCCTTTGTTCTCAAACCCCAGTCCTAAAATCTACAGAAATTGCCAGTTCCGTGCCTTAAGAAATCTCTCTCATGCCCTAGGGTGCTCTTTCCTTGATTGCCCGTCAACTCTAATCTATAAACTTGGGGTCCTGGTCTGCCCTCACTGGGACCTAGGAAGACTTCTTTTTTTTTTTTTTTTTTTTTT
>PVHY01014796.1:0-29859 GCA_004024945.1 Uropsilus gracilis | reverse complement strand
AAAAAAATTAAAAAAAAGAATATTCTTCAATAGAATGATTAAATAAATTGGGGTACAGGCACAAAAGGAAACACTGGACAACAGTGAAAATGGATTGCAGCTACTTGTATAAATCATAGAAATGGTAAATGAAAAAAGCAAATCACAAGAATACACATGATTTGATGCTTTTTTGTAAAGCTTAAAAATAAGGAAATTTTATGGATATATTATATGATATAACTATTAAAATACAGAAGGGACAAAATAAACACAAAACAGGATAAGGGATTGCTCTGAGTGAAAATAAATTTAAAATTTCCACAAGGGTGCATTATCTTTCGGAGATGTTATGCATACACTCCCAGCCAGAAAGCTGGCTGACTGTCCCACACCATTAACAACAGTAAATATTATCAACCTTTTTTGTAAACCAATGGTAAAGCAATAAAAAACAAGTATTAAACTTTAAAGTTCTTTCCAAAATATTACATGAATTCATTCTCAGTGTGATACAACAAAGTAAAAGCAGAATTTCCTCTGTACCAACATTCCCTTATCTCTTGGGAAATTTATTTACCTTGCTATTAATTTTTTATTAATGGTTTCATTATGACTGACTTGTTAGGAATATCGCCAAAATAATTTATTCAGGCTTCCTAGAAGATTCTTAACTATTATTTGAACTCGAGTTCAAATAATAGTCCTAACTATTATTTGAACTCGAGTTCAAATAATAGTTTACTAGTTCATTTACTTACCTTCATCTTCTGAGAGGCCTCCACCATCACTCCCATTCCCTGATCCAGATGATTGTGACATCTTCTATCTTTATGGGGTTATATTAGAAAACAAAGAATTCACATTTACGGCAGCCCTCTGTTAAGGGTTTACTGATGGTGGTTTCTCACTCAATTTTGTTTCAACTCAACCATATTTGTTTCATATCTTCAAGAAAATCCTTATGGCCTTGACCTACCATCAACACCCTTTGCTATTATTCCTTGTGTATTCATTTTTAAATATCTATCTTCTTCCTTTGTTTACAGTTAATTTGGGAAGAAAAACATTTATTCAGACTAACATGTCAAACTAGAAGCCTGAGATGCCTTTGAAATTCCTTTAAGTTACTATAACTTCAAAGGCGAAAAAAGACTTCCCCGGAAGTATCTTTAAGTTATTTTCGGGGTGGGGGGGTGTTTCTAAATATGATCTCACAGGTGATCTGAACCAGGCTTCTAATTAGCTTCTATTTCGGTCTCTTCATTAGGCTACAGGTTGTTGAGGGTCCTCCTGTGGTCACCAAGTTGCTGGACAGTAAGTACAGCACTAACACACTTTCCCCTAACTTCTTATTACAGGTGAGAAAAGGCTCTAACTTCTAAATACATCTTCCAAACATTTATGGATAATGAAACAAAACATAAACATGGGAATTACGCAACTATCTAAAGATGTGGCTTCGCTTAGGGTCCTCGTCCCGAAAACAGGTCCACATTCAATAAGTTCCTAAAGGAAAGTCCCACCCCATGTTTAATAATCACAAAGGGGCATTTGAACTTACCATCCCAGAAGGACGAACAGGTTTATGGTCCTGGTTTCTCTACTTGAACCTCAAAACCTTAAGGCTCTGATATATGCTGCCAACGAGGTACGTATCAACCAAGTTCTGCCCACCGAAGTGGGATCTCTTGTCTTTAACCGCACAATGATTGACAGCGGATCTGACCAATCCCCTCACGGGAAACCCCATTCGCCGAACAGAGGCCTGGGTGGTGCCAAAAGTAAACAACTAGAAGATTCTTAAGGATCTTCGGTTCCCCAGGTCTGGGCTATTTTATCTTCACTGTACCACTGAGGGGACATTGGCAGGTCAGCCAAGGTTGTTCTGTGCCAAGACTGGCACAGTTCCTATCCTGACCTGACTGGTGGCCTCCTTCCCACTGCGTGATAATGGAACTCCCTACATATCCCTGGGTCCCCTGTGTCGTCACCCAGTGTGGAGGAGGTGGGGTTGCAGGCATCCCATGTGGTCTGTACTGAGGACAGCTGGGTGAAGTGGGGTTTGGGACCAATATCTGCCAAGGGTGGAATTCTAGGCTCCACTTCGCCATTGCTGGCATGGGGGAGAACGAGGCAACGGTGTTTTCACGGCATTTAGCCAAAGTTGATCAGTTATTTTTTTTCTATCTTACTAGTTTTCTCTTTCCCAGCTCTTATGTCCAGACACAGTAGAATTTTTGTGTAGCTTTATTTGTGTCCATTGATATTCCACACATCTCTTTCCACTGTCATCAGTGGAATACTTTCCCCACCCCCTTTCTAGCTCTCATTTCTAGACTAAAAGAAAGCTATTGGAATAAAATAAGAGAATGTTTGATGGCTATATTATTGTTCTGTGAAGCTCATGGAACTTTTTTGTGCGTTTTTTTTTTTTTTTGTAATAAATGGTGGAAAATAAAGCAAAAGAGAGCTACTTCATTATATTTGTAATTTTAAAAAAAGTTGTGGGATCCTGTATGTCTGTTACAGCCAGCATGTATTTGTTAGGATTCTTGTTTGTAAGTGATACAAGTATAATTTGAGTAAGGTTAAGAGGAAAATGGAATTTACTGGTTTCTGTAACCGAGAAGGGCAAAGCAGGTTTCAGACACACCAGAATCCAGAGACTGAAATGACTTCTAACCTCTCACTCTTTGTAGTTTTTTCTAGCTTTTCTCTATGTTACTTCATTCTCTAAAGGCTCTTCCACATGATAGAGCCATTTTCCAGCTGCTATAGAGATGATATATCCTTTTAGTTCAAGATTCAATTTGGAATATTCTTTACCCCAACTTGGAATATTTAAAGGAAGATCTTATGTCTTTGGGCTGTGTCACATGCCTATACCTTGGAGGGGCCAGAGTCCAGCAGGGTTAGATATGATGATAAACCTACATTGCATTGGGATGTGGAAGAATAGGGCAAGGTATTACCAGTACCTGTCCTGACAGGACTGTATTGGAGGAGGAGCAAATCTTAAAAGGAGGAGGAAAGCTATTACCATAAGCAGGGAGGAAGCACTGTTGGGCAAACCAAAATGGCAGGTGACCACTACAGAGATTTCTTAATTTTAATAATTTAAAAATTGCATTTCTTGGATTCTCGCTGCATATGATCATATCACCTACAAATAATTATGCCCTTTTTTCTTTCTTCCTCTTAGATTTGATACAGTGCATTTCATTTTCTTGATTATATTCCAACCTTCAAATTACTAAATTGGAAATTTGTGTCTTATTCCTGGATTTCATGGAAAATGGCAAGACTGGTACTTGCTTTTATGTCTTTTTGACATTCTATGTTTAGAAATTTCTCTGTATTTAATCCACTGTATTTAGCGTTATTTAAAGGAAATATCTGCTAGTGTTTATTCAGTGCCTTTTGACTATCCATTGACAGATTTTCATAAAATGTTAAAAGTTTGTAAGGAGGGAGGTGATCAAAAGCACCTGAAAACAAGTTGGAAAAGTAAAAACTGGAGTGTGGATACCTTCTAGGAAACTAGAAGATAAATGTTACATGAAAGCACAACTTATAAAGGGATAAAATAGGTAGAAAGATGCCTGAAGAATGACTAGTAGAAGTGCTCACAATATGTCATGGGTTGTTCTAAGTGCTTCACATAGGTTACCCCAAAGCAAAGAGGTTTATCATTTATAGATACTAAACCAGAGAGCTCTGAAAGTTCATGAACCATCTGGCTCTACTTGTGAAAATGTATCAAAAACAAAACAAAAAGATAAATAAGAAAAAGAATAAAAGAAAATGCACTGAATTGTACATAGCTCATTTTTGCATTTCTGTATCTTATTTATCAGTAAAAAAGTTTTAAAAAAATAGATTAAAAGACAAATATTTCCATTTCATTTATTTCTGCACTAATTTTTATTACTTGCTTTCGTCTACTGGCTTTTGGATTTTTTTTGTAACTCTTTTTCTAGTTCCTCAAGGTAGAAGATTATGTTATATCTTTGGGTTATTTCTTACTTCTTGATGTGGGCCTCAATCACTATATACTTCCCTCTTATTACTACTTTTGCTGAGTCCCTTAAAAACAAATAAGTGAAAATGAATTGGAGAAGTTATAGATCTGGAGACCAATAAGGATGATGGAGTGTGCTAGACTGAAATAGGAAAATATATAGAAAAGTTAGGAATTCTACTTCCCACAGCCCATTCCCAGAATCCAGGCTGCTAGACTTAGCATCTCAGGTAGGGTATTTAAACTACCCTTCTCTGGAAAACCGATCCAACCCAGAGAAAAGGCCAAAGATACCCCAATCAAAAAGCATTCCACCATCCAATCACCATAAAATGTAGTCCCCTCTGAACCTCCTCAAGATACCTGGAACTTCCAACCAAGTGTTTTAGTACCACATTATTCAATATGAGCAAATCACGAAGAACATCAGACAACGCAAGGAAAGTTCCAATATGAAAGACAAAGGCCAAAACAAAAACAAAAGAGGGGAACTTGGGTACAACAGAGACAATGCAAGGAGCCAATGAGAACATCAAACAACTGGTATGCTTCTACTCCACTTAGTATATCCAGAGAAATCAAATACAATGTCATATTCATAAACTTGAAACAGGAGTGAAAAAAAAAAAGAGGCCTGCAAGGAAGCACATTATTGTGATAGTTCAGAATACCACAGCTAAAAGCAGACTTTATTTTTTATTTTTTGGAGACTAGGTCTTGCTATGTTGCCAACCCCAAGGCTTCAAGCAACCCCCAGCCTCAGTCTCCCAGGTAGCTGAGATTGCAGGTGCATGCCACCATGCCCAGTTATTTTTTTGAGACTAGGTCTCGCTATCTTGCCCGGGGTAGTCTCGAACCCACAAACTCAAGTGATTCCTAGCCTCAGCCTCCCTCCCTAGGCTGGGATTAAAAGTATGCACCACCACACCTGGCCTAAAAGCAGATTTTAAAAGATTCCAGAAGTAGGGAAAAAAGTAAGAAGGTCCCATACAAAAGATTAAGAATAAGAATGGCATTGGGCTTCTCAACAGAAATAGCTAAACTTAAAGAGCTATGTTTTCAGTATTCTTAGTGGATATTATTTCCAATTCTATATTCACCAAATTACCAATTGAGTGCTATACATTTTCAGATATGCAGTGCTCAATTTTTTCCCTCCTTTGCCCAATCTGTTAAAAAGCAACTGGAGGATATGCTTTACTAAATCTAGAGAGTAAACCAAGAAAGAAGATATGGCATACAGGAATCAGATCTGACACAGGAGTTTAGAGTGGGTAGACAGAGGGTTCTGTGAGGGTGAGGGAGGAACTGATAGATTATTAATTAAATTATGTGGAAAATTATCTGCAGACTTTGTTGGGTAGTTTGAGAAGACCTAGCCATAGGTAACAGGACTACCCGCCACATGTAAATGTGAAGGTTGTGCACAACCCCACTGAGCACACATCAGAAAACTAAGCAAATGAAAGGAATGACTTATTAAATCCAGGAAAAGAAAAAGTATTTTAAGAAGAGAAACGATCATAATATATTGTTTGTATACATAAATCTCATCAGTGGATTATGTATAGATAATTGTAATGATCTAAACATTAGTTTAACTAAAAGTTGCTATATCACCGTTGAGAAAGACCAGGAAGAGAGACTAGGGGAAAGGTAAGAGTGCTTACTCGTTTATGGAGATACTGTGAGGAATGTATCTGAACTTTGATCACAGATGCTAAGCAGGGGGGTTACCCTGTTTAGTACCTGGACAGGAGAACTAAATAAATTATGGTAACACCCATGCAATGGAGCACTACGTAGTCATTAAAAATAAAGTGATGGAAATGTATGCAACCATCCAAAAGCTGTCTATGATGCACTAAGTGGGAAATTAAACTCGTTACTGTCACTATGTATTAGCTTATCCCATTTTTTTGTTAAAAATTATAAATAAGACAGGCACGGGGCGTATGCCGGTGACAGTCTATGGATTCACGGCTGGGACTAGGGATCGCAGTTCGAGACCCGCCTGGGGCAACGTAGCGAGACCTAGTGCCCAAAAAAATAGCTGGGCGTGGTGGCGCGCGCCTGTAATCCCAGCTACCTGGGAAGCTGAGGCTGGGGATTGCTTGAGTCTATGATACCCCGGGCAATGTGATCCACAGGCAAAGATAGCGAGACCTAGTCTCAAAAAAAAAATTATAAAGACGTTAGATACTTCTGTAAGCATAACTACATAAGCATAAGGAGCAAAACAATGCAGACTTTTCAGTGTAACTCACCTGTAGGAACTGTCCGCGGAGACCCCATTCTGCGGAGTCCAACTCTTATGCTGCCGAACGCCTGCGGACTCAATCGCCTGCGGGGCCAAAGGCCTGCAAAACCCATCAGATGAGAAGCCCATCTCCTGCGGAGCTCATTCCCCCCTAGGGAGCCCATTGCTTTAGGAGACCAGTGGGAGATAGTGCGCCCAGCAACCAAAGCCCAGAACCCACTGTGCGCCTGCGCAGCTACGATTTCCTATGTAAGGATGAAGTGGCCCTGAACGTGGCAGCGCATGTCTCCAGAAACAAACCTTGGTTAGCCGGAAGACGCTCCTGGTGCGCACAGCCTTCATGATCACTGTACGTATTAGATCATATTCCACAACTAAATCGTATGTATTTAATGACCACTGTACCTATTGGGTCGTATTTCACAACTAAGTCTTATATATTTGAAGATGTCTTTGGGATGTCAATAGGGACAGCTACTATTATGCTGCTGTTGCAGTGGTTGTCCTCCACCTGGTGCTGGCTTTAGCGGTCTGGCTTGGGATGAAGGCTCACGAGAACCGTGTGTAGATAAACTGGATCAAAGTAAACATCACCTCATTTTTTTCACTGAAGTATTTTTTGATTTTATGTACAAAGAGCTAGTATTGTTTCTGCTATAAAACAGATGTCTTAGATGACCAGTTCAAGGAAGTGCACCTAGTCTAACTGAATGAAACCTCTATCCTTCCCTTACTGACAAACACTGGGGCCACAGATTGAGGTTTTATTTCCGGATCAGTCCTCACCAGTTTGAGCCATGAGACAAGAATGAGAATCCTGGGGGGAGTGGAGGGGTGTTCTGGTCTGGCTCCACTAGAGCTGCTGACCTCTCTTGCTTTCTCGGAGGCAACAAGGTGAAAGCAAACATCTTTTGATAGCAATAAATTAGTTTTTTTAAATGGTGAAAAAAACACACCTTGCAGAAAATTGCTGATATAAGTAATCTTTGGGAGATGGTATTTGAGAGGTGGAAAGGAACTTTAATAAATATAGATATATACCTTTATATTTATCTATTATTCATCCATCCGTTTTTTAGCATCCATCCATCCATCCATCCATCCATCCATCCATCCATCCATCCATCCATCCATCCATCCATCCATCCATCCATCCATCCATCCATCCCCGCTTATCAGTCATTTATCTGCTGCAGGGTTTTCAAGAGAAATACTTCTGGCACTTGTGCTGTTGAACCAGGTTGAGCGGGACTGTAGTATGTTTGATAGAGGCTGTGAAAATTGATATACAGAAGCCTTGTTTTGAAGCTAGGCACAGTGGCCCGTGCCTGTATACGCCAGCCTATGGAGCGTGACTGGGACTGGGGATCTCTGTTCAAGTCCTGCCCAGGGCAACATAGCGAGACCTAGTTCCAAAATATATAGTTGGGTGTGGTGGCGTGCGCCTGTAATCCCAGCTACCTGGGAAGCTGAGGCTGGGGATTGCTTGAGTCTGTGGTACCCCGGGCAACGAGAGCCTGCAGCTCCACGGGCAAAAATAGCAAGACCTAGTCTCAAAAAAAAAAAAAGAAAAAGAAAAAAGAGAAGCATTGTTTAAATGACTTCAGCATGGTAAAAAAGATTACCACAAATGCACTGTCATCAAACTACAGGGCTTGCACCTTTCATCTCCAAAGAGAAAAGGATTTTGCTTCCCTTTTCCCAGTAGGAAAAAGATGGTCCTCTGCTTATAGAATGACCTCCTGAAAGTTATAATAGGGGGATGCTGGATTTTTTTCTAGGGAAGGGTGCCCTGTCTTATCATGATACTGCACTTTTCTAATTGCCTTTTTGTTGTTTCAAAACATTTTGTGGATCAAGTATCTGGTTGTTTTTGTTTGAGGTTTACAAGGTCTTTTCTCTAGTTCCTGAGGACAACTGGCAATCATAGTGGTGGTTGATGGTGTTGGAGAGCTGTTTAATTTGCATTGAAAACCTTACCTCTTTTTTTAAAAAAACCTCTCCTCTTGTTGAGTTTGGCTCTGTTAGAAACCCCAATGAGGAGGGCCTAGTCTTTTTTTGTGTATGTGTGTGTGAGACTAGGTTTCCTTTTTTGCCAGTGGAACCGCAGGCTCTCGTTGCCCGGGGTACCACAGACTTAAGCAATCCCCAGCCTCAGCTTCCCAGGTAGTTGGAATTACAGGCACGTGCCACCATGCCCAGCTATTTTTTTGGGATTAGGTCTCACTATATTGCTCCGAGCGGGGCTCAGACCTCGACCCCTAACTCCAGCCGCTTCATAGACTGAAGCTTACAGGTTTGCACCACCGTGCCCGGCAGAGGGCCTAGTCTTTTAACACTAAAAGTGGGCAGGAGATCTGATGATGTAGCACAAAGGGTTATGGGTACTCTGGGGTTGGTGGACTGTAGTGAGGCACATCTGAGGAGAGTGAACCTATCCTCTGAATCATATGCAGTGATATAGATGAGAGTTACCCCAACTAAATAAACAAATAATTTTAAATCTGAAAACAAAATAATCCTACAAAACAAAACTGGAATTCCTGTTTTAGTTCTCTTTGCTGCTCTGTACATGGACTTGGGGAGGACAGAGGCCGGTATCTTGGGCCAGTGGATGGCGGGGAGCAGACTACTATCATAGGAAATCTACTTTAGCAACATCTGAGTTTAAATTGGAGACTCCAATCTAGTCTATAATCTGCTAGTCAATAAGTCTGTGCTCTTATGCAGGGATGTACCTATCGGTGGCAAGAGGCACGCAGTGAAGAGTACACATTTTTATAATTGGCCTATCTGTCAGGCGGTGCCTTTTTGTTTTTGCATTTTTTTTTCTGTTCTGAGGGTTGTGCCATAGCTCTTTCGAAACACTGCTCTGAAGATACTAGATTTCTAAATCCTGATGGGCCTTTATTAGAAGTCCTGCGTAATCTGAAGCCAGCACTGAAAAAAAAAGGTCCTTTACACTTGATCCCTGGCTACTCTTCTCTCATGTGAATTGATAAAAAAAAAAAAAAAAAAAAAAAAAAAAAAAAAAAAAAAAGACTTTGGTCATATTAGGTCAAAATGGCCACCTAGTGCTTACAAATTTGTCACAATCCTTCCTTCCCCAAATACCTTAAAACATCAAAATACCACGAGTGGAAGGCATAGCTGTCCAGAAATTGGGAAGACTCACTTGAGGCTAGGATGGCTCCTTGCCTGCCTGTGCCTAAGCAGGTGTTCCTCATCACAGGCCTTCCTTTGCAAAACAGCAGCAGCTCTCCTCTCAAGGCATGCAAATATGCAGGCCTTCCTTTCAACAAATGTGTTTGGGGGCTGGGACAGCTCTTTCTGCCTGCTAATGTCTCAGCAGGCGTCCTTTACTCCTCTCTTCCTTTTTATAATAAACCTACCCTTTAGGATATTTAAAAAAAAGAAATCAGATATGATCATATTGATGAACCGAGAAGGTGCCGAGCCCAAAATCTGCAAGAGAAATTTATTGGACCAATCTAGAAAAAAATCAAATTTCAGTATGAATACATACAAAGAGCAGGGGACCCTTCCCTCCAATTAAAGAGTTGCATTCCAGAAGGAAGGATCAGCTGGGTTCCATTTCTCCATGCAACATTATTCTTTTTCTCTTTCCAAACTGGCTCTTTAATAAGGAAGTCATTATGTGCATCCTACACTTAAGAAGTGGGGAGTTATGTTCCATTGGCTTGAGAGCGTATCTACATAAGTTATTTGTAATTCCTCTGTAGGGGAGATTGGTTTACTCTCCTTTTATTTAGTCAATCATTTATTGGAATTAGTATGGATTTATCAATCTTTAATTTCTTATTTTGGATTATAATATAATGCTACCTTATTTTGTTGCTCTGATTATTTAAATTTCGGTCATTGGAAGCTGTTTCCTTTGGCTCCTGTACTCCTCTGATATATTCCTATTGTTGCAGGGTTTGGGGTTTTTTGTATGTTTATCCAGTTATTATTATTTTTTAAAGCTTTCCAGGTTCTTTTTGCATTTTCCCTTCCCCGTACCTAATGTCAGTGACTTTTCCATGAAGCCCTGTGTACTATAACCAATCCTCATGGCCAATTGTAGGGGAGACATCAGAGATAAGGATCACCAATCTGCATAGGTTCTTTATTGGTTACACAGACATATCAGGCAGGGCTGTGCAGGGCAGGGTCAAGGGGTGGGGGTGGGGAATGGCCAGTGGCAGGCAAGTTCCCCCCCCCAATCTTTACTCTTTCTCTGGGCTTTCTCCCTCCCCTTCCCAAGTTCTTTGGTGATCTCTCATGCTCCTCCACATGCTTTCTGCACCCCTTTATCCTCTCTTAGGCCCAGGTGTGCACACACCCACTGAACTGCACATGGGGAGGGTGCAATACCCCAGGTGCTGGCTTCAGGTTAATGGAGGAAAAAGCCTGATTGACTCACTCTACACACTGGTTCCTTTTTATTGGACAATGGGGGACAGTTTAGTGTTATCTTTTAAATTAAAAACTCTATTGATCTTCAACTTTGCAATTCAGTTCGGTATTTGGCCTAAAGAAATGACGGTTTGAAAGAGGTATTATATATTTTTTGTGTTACTTTATTGTTTTATTTCTTGCCAGTTTGCTTCTTTTATATTCCTAAACCCTAGTACAGAACTTTCTGATGAGTGCATTAAAAATAGCGAATTATAAGTAAACAAGCATGCATGCAAATAAAACTAGGAAACAAGATCCAAAAAAGAATTTCCAGCTCAATTTAAAGTGCAGTGCTTGACTAGTTTGAGTATCCATTTTCTTTTGCTTGTGTGTAGCTTCCCATTGATTCTATGTGTAGGTACGCATGGTTTCTTTTTGCTGGTGGAACTGCAGGCTCACATTGCCTGGGGTACCACAGACTCAAAACAATCCCCAGCCTCAGCTTCTCAGGTAGCTGGGATTAGAGGCACACACCACCATGCCCAGCTATTTTTTGAGACTAGGTCTCGCTATGTTGGCCCAGGTGGGACTCTAAACCATGATCCCCAGTCCCCGCTGCGGCTTCCTTGGCTGCTGCTTATAGGCACACACCATCATGCTCGGCCAGACATGGTCTCTTTTCCCCTAGAATATTCCTAAATATCATTCACCTTCATGTATCTTAGCTGATTCCAAGGATTACTAGGGCAACTAGTGTTCCCAGTGATTCCCAATTACATGGACCCTACCTGTGGTGCATGCAGGAAACGATCCTATTTGTTTTAAATTTTTTACATTTACTAAGGCATTTACAGACACAAATTTGAGGCTCTTTTCACTCCGCAAGGTCTGCTGTTGAGCCAAAGCTATGGACCAAATGCTGTGGCCAATTTCTGAATTCTCATTTTCTATCATTTTTGATGAAGATCCTGGGTTCTCCCCAGAGAGTGCAGATAGCTTAACCCTCCTGCCAGAGGTGTGAAGCTTCACTAATGAAAGCCAGAGTGTAGGTTCTGATTGGTGCTATTTATAAAGCACAAGACTGGGGCTCTTAGGAACAACTTGTGTCCAGCCAACAGCAAATTCACTGAAATATGTTTGCTGCCTGATATCAGTTCATTAAAAATTTTTCAGTAATAATATATAAAATGACATTGGTGGCAGGCATACAACATAATGGTTTGATATTTGTACACCTTGTGAAATGATCACAATAAGTTCTTTGTAAGCATTTTAAATGCCATATTATATATATTATTAATCCATTTAAATAATATTTGTTAGAGGCTTATTAGGAGTTTGGTGCTATTTTCAGTCTTGTGGATACAACAGGAAATCAGACAATCTCTGCCTTCTTGAAACTTATAATCTAGTGGAAGAAACAATCAACCAAAAACCAAAAAAAAAGATAAGTAATATTAATGTAAGGCAGTCCTATAAGTCAGGGTCCTGGCAGAAAATAGATGATACAGTCAAACATAAGTGCTGATAAAACTTTAACAAAGGAATATTTACAAGGTTGTGAACAATTTTAAGGGTAATAACCAGGAATGATTTTGCATCCAAGGGATATGGGTGGGGAATAAGGATACCAACCCTACTGCAATTTGGCCTTAAGAAACAAGAAGAGGGAGAAATTAATGGAACCTGGACAGTAAATACAGTAAATCTCAGTTAACATCATAGCCTGGTTCTTAGAAACTAACTTTAAGCAAAAGGATGTATAAGGAAAACAGATCCTCAAATAACATTTCATTCAAAACAGGACAGTTAGGATTTTTTGTTCTCTCATCAATATTATCATGAAATGATTTGAATGAAATATTATTAGAGGATCTGCTGTTTAGCAATAGGATAGTCACCAAAGAGGTGTGTGGCAGTTACTGAAAAAAATCATACTAGGGGAATGAATACCCCAGTTTTGATCTCTCCCACTCTCATCTCTTGAGGGTATCTCCCATAGGCAAAATCCAAATGAGAAACCAGAAGGTGAGAAAACCTACTGTCATGATCTTAAAGGTCAGTTGGCTAGGGCACAGAGCAAGGTGGAAAGGATGGATCAGGAGAGGTAATTAGGAATATTCAGCATAGAAGTGGTAAGTGCTCTGGGGAACAGCAAAGAAGGGTAAAGGAGATAGAGAGTAAAAGGGGCCACTATTAAGATGGCATTAAGATAGGAGACATTTGATTAATAGCATGAATGAAATGAATCATGTAGATATCTGAGAGAACCAATGCTTCCTGGGTTCATGGATACTTTATTATGTTAAAGATAACTTAAAATGAGCTATACTTGGATCATAATGAGAGTGTGAAACATCAAGGATTGTGGTTTATTTGATTCTATTCATCTGAATATCAATGGTGGAAAAAGATGGGGAATTAAGGGACCATACTTGGCATGTTTGTTTATACTTGGCATGTTTATGGACTAGCAAGAAGACCAAGTCTCAGGGCAATCTAACATCAAAAACTTGGACAGAGAGGGAATAGCCAGTTTGGGATAGAGTACCATAGAGTGTGGCATTAAGAAAGTCAAGATAACAACATGTTTTAAGAAGGAGATTGCAGTCAACTCTATCAAATGCTCCTATGAGTTTGAATAAAATAGTTACTGAGAATTATTTTTGGTTTGGACAAGGTAGAGGTCGTTGGTAATCTTGATGTGAGCAGTTTCAGTGTCATAATGGTGACAATAACCTGACTAGAGTGGGTTCCAGAATGAAAAGGAGGAGAGGACTTGGTAATGGTGAATACAGACAGCTGTTTCGAGAATTGTTGCTATAATGGTGACAGGGATATTTAATGATAGTTGCAATGATATTCTATTTGTTCATTTGATAATTGTTGAGTGTCCGCGATGTGCCAGGAACTTGAACAAAAACAGATTCTGGCTTTTGCGGAGTTTACAGCCTAATGGAGAAGAGACAATAAACAATTGAATTTTATAGTATATTAGAAGATGATATATGGTATAGGAAAATTGGTGGGGGCTAGGTTTTTTTTTTAAGTGAGGGTAAGGCAATTAAGGGTAAGGTAAGGTAGTTCATTGAAATGGTGACTTTTGAGCAAAGGCCTGGAAGAGATGAAGGAAGTAATCATGTGGAGATCTGGAGTGGAGCTTTCCATATAGAAGGAATAGCTGTAGGGAAGCTCCATCTTTATGGGAAAGTCAGTAATATCATTGGATATTCAGGAATCAGATGGAGGATCATAACAGCATTTGTTCATTTTGGAATAGTATTCCAGGAGGCACAGAGAAGCACCTGGAAGTGAAAAAAGAAATGAGAGGTCGAGTTGGGGAGAAGAAACAGAGCAATATGGGAAGAGATTAGAAGAAAGGATCAACAATAACAACAGTAATAATTTAACATTGCTTTGTGTGGATTATTTAATTTAATCCTCACAACAACCTAGTGAGTAGATCCTTTATTTTACAGATGAGATTGTAGGCTCAGAGTTTGACTGGTCCATGGTTGCATAACAAGTAAGTTTTAATTGAATGCTCACATATTAGGCCATGACAAAGGAAAACAAGGATGAGAGTGAGGCATGGTAGCTTTGATTTATCACAAATTTAGTGAAAATAGTCTTGACAGACACTCGATAAATAGTAGACTCTCAGGTCTCTCCAAATTCAGCTTCACTGGGCACTGGAAGTAGAAGCTGCTGTTTCATTAGTGTTCTTTACCTTGTTTAACGTGGAAGGATCCTGGCCGTGTTGGTGCAGTTTTGGGATAAATGCATTTTTGTACCTGAGCTCTGCACAGTGATTGGTGGTAAGGAATGCGCGTGTGATGTTTAGGATTGTCTTACTCTTGTGGGAGATATAAAAGTCAGGCTACAGGGGGCTCTAAGGCTTAGGGTTGACAGGCAACTGGAAAAGAAAGTGAATCTAATGGAAGACTTAAAGACTGTAGAATCTGATAGAAGTGAGGCCCAGCAGGAATCTAGCAGTGGCAGAGCTACAGTGAAAGCTCTCACAAGTTTCTTTTTTTTTTTGAGACTAGGTCTCGCTATTTTTGCCCATGGAACCGCAGGCGTTTGTTGCCCGGGGTACCACAGACTCAAGCAATCCCCAGCCTCAGCTTCCCAGGTAGCTGGGATTACAGGAGTGTACCACCACGCCCTATTTTTTTTTTGGAACTAGGTCTCGCTAGGGGCCCCAGGCGGGACTCGAACCACGATCCCTAGCCCCAGCCGCTTCATAGGCTGAAGCTTATAGGCACGAGCCACCGTGCCCGGCTCTCCCAGGTTTCAATGCTGTGGCCTGATTCCTAAGGAAACCTTTCTTTACCAGGTATCAGGAAAGGGTTGGTACCATGCTTATTGCTCAAGGTAATTTACAAAGAAGAAAAGGAGGCTTCACTGCCAATTTCTTTTTGAGACTAGGTTCCACTATTTTTGCCCATAGAACCGCAGGCTCACGTTACCCAGGGTACCACAGACTGAAGCAATCCCTAGCCTCGGCTTCCCAGGTAGCTGGGATTACAGGTACACGCCACCATGCCCAGCTATTTTTTTGGGACTAGGTCTCGCTACGTGCCCCCGACAGGACTCGCCTTGGCCTTGGCTTCCTAGGCTGCCATCTACAGGCATGCGCCACTATGGCCAGCCACTACCAACTTCTTTGAGCAACATTTTATTTTATTTTATTTTATTTTTTTGAGACTAGGTCTTGCTATTTTTGCCCGTGGAACCGCAGGCTCTCGTTGCCCGGGGTACCACAGACTCAAGCAATCCCCAGCCTCAGCTTCCCAGGTAGCTGGGATTACAGGCACGCGCCACCACACCCAGCTATTTTTTTTGGAACTAGGTCTCGCTTCGGGCCCCAGGCAGGACTCGAACCGCGATCCCTAGCCCCGGCCGCTTCATAGGCTGAAGCTTACAAGCACGAGCCACTGTGCCCGGCCTTTATTTTATTTTTTTTTAATTAAAAAAAATTTTTTTGAGACTAGATCTTGCTATTTTTGCCTGTGGAACCGCAGGCTCTCGTTTCCCGGGGTACCACAGACTCAAGTAATCCCCAGCCTCACCTTCCCAGGTAGCTGGGATTACAGGCGCGTGCCACCATGCCCAGCTATTTTTTTTTTTGGAACTACGTGTCGCTACGGGCCCCAGGCGGGACTCGAACCGCGATCCCTAGCCCCGGCCGCTTCATAGGCTGAAACTTATAGGCACGAGCCACCGTGTCCAACCTGAGCAACATTTTAGAGCCTCCTTTTGGGGGGAGTCAAGATGACCCCCTTAATATCCTTTTAAAATTCTAAGAGGCAAATAATTTGTTAAATGTTTAATGCCTATTATAGCTAGGTTCCTTGTTTTAGTAAAATGTTTGAAAGACTTGGGTTTTCTGTGTCTTGTGTTACAGGTACATCATATGTCGTGCCTTGTAAAACAAATTGCAGAGAACATTTATATACAAATTAAATAGTACAGAGAGTACATAAGTCTAAAATATAAAGGTCCTTTATAGCTATTTTTGGCATGGATGAATGAAGTTCATTACTTTAAAATGTGAAAAGATATGTTTTTATTTCTTTTTTGTGACATATGATTTATTACAGTAATAATTAGATTGAAGATGAGTCCTTTGTCAGGAGTAAACTCCCAAATATAACCTTTGGAAAAACAATCCATTTTATAATGATACCATGTACCAAATAACCGGAAATATCTTTGGTGAAAAGTGGGCCCTGCTTATGTATCTGTGTAGGTGGGTTATGAATGAAGGTATCATGTACACATATAGAACTAAATATCTCATTAACACTGAAGACCCAAGTTGATATTTGTTAGAATTCAAATTTGGCTTCTGTGATTATCAGAGTAATTGAAAGTAGACTAAAATATGCATATACATGTGGCTGTAAATCTATTCCCATATATATTGTATTTATCATAACAGAATATATTTTTTATAGAATTAGAAGTTAGCTATTATTTCTACCACTATAAATGTTCAGCATAATTCTTTTTACTACTTCCAAAATTAGTAGTTTTTTCAAAGCTCAAGAAATTAGGACGTTCATCTATGTGTTATTACTTTTGGGGTCCAAGTTAAATTTTATTTACTAGTGAAATATATAGTTATTTCAGTGGTGTTATCATATATAGGTTGCATTATCTATTTCACTCATGTCAACCTGCTAATAGTAACTGTTTATTGCTGTTATAATATATTTATTGTTACATGGCAGTCTCCCAGGGTTATGTGAGAGTTGCCAGGAGTGGGAAGCTGTTTGGCAAGAAGCCTGACAGCTTAGCACTGACCACAGCTTGGGGTCTGGGCTTCAGGGTTGCATATTCTTAAATTCAGTATTCTAAACGTCGCAGAGCTGGTTGATGTTGGGAATGCAGATTCACTCGGACATTCAAAAGAGACTGATGTCACCCAGACTCAGAATACCAATTTATTAATTTACAAAGACAATTGTTCATTCGGATTTGATTTGAAAATAGCAAATTCTCTCTCTCTGGACGGATCTTCATGGGAAGCTAAATTATAACTAGAAAAATGTTGCCGCCAACAAGGTGAGTTGGTTGCACAATTCAAATACCAAGCATCTGCTAGGATTGCTCCAAGCGCCCTTCTCCCGCATATAGATTATAGAGTACTCTCTCTGGAGAGTCTAAGGTATTTGTTTTAAAGGTCAGTGCACACCCACCCCACATCGTGGGCAGTGCCTGTTTAGATTTCGTGTTTTTCTATGCTGCTTTTGCTGATTAAAACCTTTGGTTGGCTGCTTCTTTTTAAAATTACATAAGTAATTTGTATTTCTCTAGCTGTTATCTCTTCAGATTAGGCTATTATTGCTCCCCTAAAGGCCATTCTATCCTTCAAGGAAATTACCTCTTTATTGCTGAACTTGTGCGTATGGGGTGAGGCTGAAATGGGCAACCTATGGGGCATCTTGCAGTGGTCATTGAATATGGTTGCTAGGTTAAAATATAAGAATACCAAATAATTCAGAAAACAAGGAATGCATTTTTATTATAAGTATATTTTAAATGATACATGAAATATAGCTATCTTTAAAAACTACTTTTAGAAAAGTATTGTTTATGTGAAATTCCAGTTTAACTGGGCGCCTTGCATTTTTATTTGCTAAACTTCGCAGCCCTACGCGAGCGTGATACAATGAGGCTTGCTTGTTTCATTCTGGTCGGTAAGCACCAATCCATTCACTTGAATAAAACCGTTCCCCGCCCCTCCCCGAGTGTGTGGGTTAACAGGAGGGAGCAAGGAAACACGGAAGAATCTTGATCCTTGGAGGAGCCCGTAAGAGCTGCTGCAGCCCCCATAGCTCCCTTGATTGATTTCCCCGCCCTCTCCATCCGTTCTTCCTGGAACTGAAAGGATTTCCGGTCTGTAAGTCCCGCCCTTTCAGCTACCGGCTTTGTGGAGGAATCGGTTGCCCAGAAAGGGCCGGCGGAGAGCCTACGTGTTCAGAGGAGCGGAAGTAGTCAGATTTTCCTGAGAGTCGTAAAGTGTTGCTCGCCGGTCCCTTTCCGGTAACAACGGTAGCTCCCACAGTCAGTGTTGGCCTTCCTCGTGTGAGGGAATATCCGGAACCCTTGCTAATTCAATCCCACCCCTAGCCCTATTTTGACCCCTTCCCTATCGTCGTCCCCTTCACCTTGGTATGTGTTTAAGAAGTAAAGACAAGCTCTGGCCTCGGCCGACTAGTCCTAAAGGCGGTGGGGGTGGGGAAGAAGACGAGAGCAAAGATCGTCTTTCTCCCTCACCCCTGCCGGCCTGACTCCCTGAGGTTTCTGTAGTACTGTGCTCTCACAACTCGAAACACTTCTGATCTTTCCACCCCTAATCCTCAATCGGATTTCGGTCCTCCCTCTCTCATGTTCTTCTTATCCCCTTTCTCTTTTGCCCCCCAATCCACTGCTCCATTCCTAGAGTTCTACCAATCACATACTTGCACTGTGATTTAGGGACAGAGCCTCTAACTGGGAGCCCGGAGACCCCTGCACTCAATGCCATAGTTTATTAATTATAAACTGAATAAAGGAAGGTTTGACTTCCTGGGTCAAGGGAGTGAAGGAGTCTGGGTGACAGGAAGCAAGTGGCCTGTCTTGCCTTTTACCTAGCTGTCAGGTTAACCTTGTCTAAAAAATAATGTAACTGACCCATAGGCTATTCAGTATAAGGAAAAGAAAATTCTTTGGGAACCTATCTAAAGGATTTGCCTTCCAGATTTGGTAGCCCCAAAAAGCAGAGAGGGAACATGGGCAAAGTAAAGTGGTTGTGCGTGACATTTTGAAAAAAAATGCAGGGGTCTTAGAAATCGTCATTATCAGTTAAATCTCAACAGACTACATAGCTCAGTATGGCCTATTTCCTATGTTACATTTGGATTTAAAAAAAAAACTGGACTATTGAGGTTTTTATCTTGCTTTTTGTTACTTCACACAGGTTTTGTTGTAGGTGGGCAACTGTGTTTCTTCCTGGATAAGATTAAGA
The DNA here is from genome assembly GCA_004024945.1 of Uropsilus gracilis. Lineage (NCBI taxonomy): Eukaryota > Metazoa > Chordata > Mammalia > Eulipotyphla > Talpidae > Uropsilus > Uropsilus gracilis. The sequence goes on along the minus strand of PVHY01014796.1, from coordinate 10,677 downwards.
TTTTCCAGGAAAGGCATTTCTGTAACTGATTCTGGATTATAATGTGAAATATGCTTCATATCCTCACATCCTCCTACCCCCAACCTCCAACTAATTGTTATACATTACAGTTTATTCTGATTTTGTCTTAAGTCGTTGATTTTGTGCTGGACAGAATAAAAAGGAAATACTATTTTTAACAGCAATTTATTTCATAATTATTTTAGGCATCTAAGTACTTGCTTGGGATAGATAACTAAAACAATGTCCGTAACTATTCTGATGTGTTTGCTTAGAAATGCCTTTTTTTTTTCTTTCAAAAATCATTTGGCAGATTTGATAAAAAAAGAAAATATGTCCAGTTCCATCCAGTTGAAAGCCTCAGTTATTAAGGGTATTAAGAAGCAATTGATAGAGCAATTTCCACATATTGAACCATGGCTTAATCAAATTATGCCTAAGAAAGAGCCTGTCAAAATAGTAAAACAGTAAGTATTTTTTTCTGTATACTTTAAGAAGCTGAATACTGAATGACTAGGTTACATTCCTGATAAGTGAAATTATTTTTATATTAAATATAGATTGGTAATGGGAATAAATGGAATAATTCTAAAAACCAATATTTGTATCCTGAAATGTTTTCCTATTTCTGAAAAATGTGACTTTGTGTACTGACTGCTTTATTAAGAAGTTCAATGCTTTTATTCAGTTGCATTTAATTTTTTTCAGTTTGTGCTTCAGAGATTTGTCATACTGAGTTATCAATGAAATTAAAAGTGTAAAGTGTGAGTTGAAATTGATTGTGACAGGTCATGTTTTTCTCTTTCTCTACTGAATTGGTATGATTGATAAACAATGTATACAGTGTTTTTTCAACTGCACCTTTACTGAAATTTTTTAAAAGGTCACCTTATTTTTGTATTTGTGTAATTCACATCATACATTAATTAAAGTATATTTGGCTTATTTATTTCAGAAACATATGTATATATAAAACTTGATACTCTGCAACGTTTGTCTTACAGCCGTGAACATCAAGAAGTCCTTGTAGTAAATGGAGAATTACTCTTTTTTAGACAAAGAGAAGGGCCTTTTTATCCAACCCTAAGATTACTTCACAAATGTAAGTCTTGTTAGAAGAGATGCATTTGGGGATATTGAAAGATATAAAAGGAGTTGAGACTGTAGTAAACTTGTTATGAGTACTAGGTGATTTGGAATATAAAACTAAAATATAAACCCCTATCTTGTCAATATGAAGAATGGAAATTCTCTCAGTATACATTCCAGAAAATCCAAGAAAAAGTCTTCATTCAACAAATATATTGAACTCACCATGTGCCAGACACTGTTTTAGTTACTGAGAATATGATGGAAAGCAAAGACAGTCATAATCCCCGGCCTTATGAAACTAACAGTCTAGTTGGGAGAATATATAATAAAGTAATTACACAAATACATATTGAAAAACTGAGAAAAATGATATAAGCATTTTCTCGTCCCCTCCCCCCTCATACATTTTCTTTTTAAAGTTTTATATCTACAGTACAAAAGAAAATTCAAAAGAAGATAGGATCCCAATGCACTAGAAGTTTTCGACAGTGAAATAAAATTTCAGCTTTTCAGTCTGGTCTGTATCTGGCATTCTAGCCAAGAGGCAGAAAGGGAGTGACTGAGGACCTCTAGATACTATTAGTGACTTAATTGATTAATTTGATTTTTGTTAAAGCAGTTTTGGCAGAACAGAGGTCAGTAGCAGTAAAGTTATTGGACACATCTTAACACAGTGGAACATTTTAATATTTAAAGGAATGTTTACATTGATTTAGTATTGGTTTCATCAAATTGAAAGAAACTTTAAAAATTTTTAAATGAAAATATTTGGTAAGACATTTCGATGACATTAATTCCTACTCAACTAAAAAGAAAGAAACAAAATAGTGAAACTTGTAAGTTTAGACTGGTACCTGGTTTGAAAAACAAAATCCAATTCTCACCTCCCTGCCCCTCAAAGAGATATAAAAGACTTTCTTGGTACTATTGGGGAAAATTTTTATGTTTTCAGCTATAAGGTGATAATGAACTATTGCTAAACTTTCAGGTTGGGTAATGGTTATGGCTATGGAGGAGAATTTTTTTTTATTATTAGGAGATATGTACTTATGGTGAAATACATCTAAAATTTCAAATGGTAAATACTGTGTGTAAATGGAGATAAAACAATTATACCAAAACATTAAATGAACAATTGTTGAATTTAAGTGTTTGGTATTCAGGTGTTCACTGAACTGTTTTTCCATTTTTCTACATATTAAGCATTTTCATAGTAAGTTGAAGGAAAACGATGTCCCTATTTAATAAGAGTATATTGGGACCAACCTTTTAGAACATCTTAGTTATTCTTGTGCAAAGAAGCAAGATAATATGGCGGTTAAAATAATGAACTTGAAGTTAGGCAAACCTGAATTCAATTCTCAGTGTACTTTAGTTTTGTGTTTCCTCATCTTTAAACCTTGCTTCCTTGTCTTTAACAGTGGACATGACAATTGTATATTATATCACCCAGTGTTGTAGGGAATAAATGAGGTAGTTCATGTAAAGCACCTAACACAATTCCTGGGACATATTCAGTGTTCAATAAATGTTAGCTACTATTCAATAAATAACGTATTACTCATTTACATCATGCTCATCACCACCTTTAAAGGACAGATATTAATGAGGTTGGAGATCTAGAAAACAACTTATAGCTTGTGAGCATAGATGGATTCCTTCATACAGGTTCCTTTGATCAATAAGATGTTTAATTTGTCATCTTGGTAGGGAAAAAAGCTTACTTGTACTTGTGCTCTGGTGGGAGAGCTAGACATAAGACAAAGTGAACTAATTTTTGTCAATTGGTATACCTAGACAATGCTAGGAGAACTAAAATGCCCATCCCCTTACCCCCACAGACTCGCTTTTAATCCTTCAGGGATCCTTTAATTCTTGGATTATGAATTACTAGTAAACAGGTATACATAGAAATAAGCATTTTAAGATTACAAAAAGATGATGCTCATTCTAGAGATTTGAAAATCACATAAATAAAATCACCTATATGTCCATGACCTAGAGATAATCATCATTAGTATGTCAGTTTACTTTTCCCAGTTATTTCCTATGTGGAGTGTGTGTAAATATATATTTCATTTAAAAGTATATAGGCTCTGTACATTTTTTAACAAATAGATTTAATTTTTGGATCAATTTTAGGTATGACACATTTGTTATATTTGATGAGCCAATACTGACACATTATTACTAACCAAAATCCATAGTTTACATTAGAATTCCTCTGTTTTGTATATTCTCTTGATTTTGCCAATGAATAGTCATGTATCAATTGTTAGTATATCATACAGACTCGTTCCACTGCCCTAAACCTCACTTTTGTTCCATTCCTCCCTTCCTCCTCACTCACCTCCAAGCCCTCAGCAACCACTGATCATTTGAGTAGTTTTTTGGAGTTATTTTTCTTAAAAATATTTATCAATTTGTTAATTGCAGGATAGTATTTCAGTTTTACATGTCAGAGTTCTGTAATTTTGGAAATATTTTTCACATCTTTTGCCTTTTCCTAGTGAATCATTAGTCTCATCAATTTATGTAATGTATTTTCGTCTAGATCCTTTTATTCTGCCACACCAACAGGTTGATAAAGGAGCCATCAGATTTATACTCAGCGGAGCAAATATCATGTGTCCAGGCTTAACTTCTCCTGGAGGTAAACTTTACCCTGCTGCAGTAGGTAATGTTGTTGTATCCTTCCCAGGCTGTAAGTGTTGAAAAATTACCCATTGCAATCTTGTCATTTCTGAAAGATCTACCATCCAAGAGAATATTAGGTGTACTTTTGGGGAAGGTTATTGTTTTTACTATATTATCTCATACCTTTCTGGTTATATTTGAAGATATTAGAAGTAACATTATTTCTTGAGACTAAAATATGTCCCATTTAAAAATTAAATTGAGAACAAGTAACAAAAGACCCCCAAAAGCTTTTCAGCACTTAGAACCAATTTTATTATCTGGACATGAGCTTGCTGTTTTAACATTTGACTTACCCAGATACACTTCAAAAGCACTTCAAAAATAAAAGCACTTCAAAAGGGAAAAGAACTTAGACATAGGTAGAATATTAGAAGTGGGAGGGGCCGGGCAAGGTGGTGCATGCTTGTAAGTGGCAGCCTAGGAAGCCGCGGCGGGGACCAGGGATTGTGGTTCGAGTCTGCTTGGTGCAACGTTACGAGACCTGGTTCCAAAAAATTAGCTGGGCGTGGTAGCACGTGCCTGCAATCCCAGCTACCTGGGAAGCTGAGGCTGGGGGTTTCTTGAGTCCGTGGTACCCCGGGCAACATGAGCCTGCAGGTCCACAGGCAAAAATAGCGAGACCTAGTCTCCAAAAAAAAAAAAAAAAAGTGGGTGGTAGGAAATATTGGCAATCCCCAGCTTTCATTTTAAAGTTCAATTTTAAGTTGATTGTTGGAACCCAGAACTTGTTTTCTCTAAGAGGAATGGTCAAGCCCCAGATAGTTCTTGTAGATCTATTCAATTTATGATGTAGCTGAAATAATTCTATTTTATTTTCATTTACATGGTGCTATTTCAGCTATATTCTAGATTAAATAGGCTTTGTCAAGTAATCTGAACAGGAGGACATTTTCTTTCTCATGAAGTAGTTATTTGCCTCAGGTTGAGACAAAGAATGTTTGGTGAGAATGGGTAAAGCATTATGGGGTGGGAAGACCCCTGGAGTGGATATAAGATTGTGTTTTGTGTTCTGTGGCATTTACATCAGAGGTGTAGTATGAATTGAATGTTTATATCTTAGGAGCAGCTTTTATTGGCATCGAACTGGTCACATAGTAGGTACTCAAAATATTTGTGGAACATTGAATGAATAGATTGAAATTCAAGGCAGCAAGTCTTTTGTGAGGACCTTTTATCTCTCTGATTTTTCTAAGTACTATAAGTTTATAGTTCTTGAATTCCTCTTAAATGGAAACTTCTTAGTAACTAGCCTTCACTTTTTTTTTAAGAAAACGATACTTTATATAGCCTTCACTTTTAAAAAAGTTTTTTACATTTTAAATTAATAATAGACATTTAGGAATTTGAAAATCTAGTACCTAAACTACATTTTAAAATATGGATCGCAATATTTAACATTCTCGATACTTTTAAGGATAACCAAGAACATTCTGGTTGTTTTAAAAACATCGAAAACTTACATAGCACTCTTAAAGATAGGTTGGGGAAGCTGGGCGTGGTGATGCACGCCTATAATCCAAGTGTTGGAAGGCAAGAGGACAGGGATCACTTGAGTTCCTGGGTTTGAGACAACCCCCAGCAACACAGTGAGACCTAGTTCTTGAAAAAGCATCTGGGTGCAGTGGCGGGTGCCTGTAATCCCAGCTACCTGGGAGGCTGAGGATTGTTTGAGTCCATGGGATCAAGGACTACCCTGGGCAACGTAGCAAGACCTAGTCTCAAAAAAAAGAAAAAAGAAATGTTATTTCCTTTTTTGTTTAACTTTTTAAATTTTGTTGACTTTGGATTATTGTATTAACATTTAACTTGAAAACCAAGAATGACTGTTAGATTCATTTGGCATTTATTGAATTTTTACCATGTGTCCATAGACCCTGATAGGTCCCTGTCCTCAAGGAGTTAAGGATCTAGGTGAGGATATAAGATGGTTTCAAAATGACTTAACTAGCAACAGGATCATTATTTGATACCCCTCTGCAAGACCTTTGAATGGATGAATAGTTTCCTTAGCTGTGTGTTTTCAGGCAGTCATGGCAGAAGGAAAACAACATGCTCTGAGTATTGGAATCATGATGATGTCTGCAGAAGATATGTAAGTCTCATGTTGGGCCTCTAGCTTTTGATAAATGGATACTTTACATAAGATAGATCAGAATTACAGGTGCTGTTTGCTCTCATTCACATGACATCTCACAAATATCTCAGCACAGAGCCTCATTTCTGATTTTTGCTAGCACTTAGGAAGCCATTGAAACCTATTTTATCTCTGGGATTGCATTCTTTCTTGAGCACTCTGAAAAGAACCCATGTGTCAACACAGCTGTTTTGTATGTATGTATGTATGTGGTATTTTAGGAATGATTTATTTAGTATGTTTTAAATTGGGTTAGAGGAGAAGATGTTTTGCTGCTAGTTTTTAAAAAAGTGATAAGTGATAAGTTAAGCACCACACAGTATTTATCTTATATTTTTTAACTGGTGATGTAGGAAACAGACTATTAAATATTAAAGATTTAGTGCCAAAATATAGCTAGTTTGTTTAAAAACTTTGGAACTTACTTGACGGTCCAATTACTCCTATTAATTTTTTTCAGGATAACTGAAAAAAGTTTAACTCTTTGATGATCTCCTGGTTTGGTGACATCATCTCTATAGATTTGCTAGTTAGATTGCTAGTATCACTTTCAGACATGAACTACAGTAGAATAAAGTAATTTAATATAGACAACAGTGTTAAGTGCAGTATAAATAAATTCCCTGCATGTGACTCAATAATTGCAAAATAGTCGTGAGCTTTGAATTGTATTTTTATGAATCAGCTTACAAAAATACTTTAAGACTTTAAAATATGTTTATGTGCTTTTTTTTTCCTTTTTCAGTGAGAAAGTCAATAAAGGAGTTGGCATTAGAAATATCCATTACTTAAATGATGCACTGTGGCATATGAAGACAAGTTAATGAGCCTCAGAAGGAATACACTTGGGCCAAAGATAGATAATTGTGTTGTATCTGTGTTTGTGTCTGTGTGTGACAGCAAGAAGACAGTACTTATGTGCTTATGCTGGATAAATTCAGCAGACACTAAAATTATGTACAAAAGTTATTTTAAGTTTTCTTAAATTAAACTAAAGTTAAAATTGGTTAACACATTTGGACATCAAAAGGTATCTGGTGAAGTGGTCACTCAGACAGTGTAATGTCCTTTCTTAGGCTAATGATAATAGATGAAGGGCAAGACGTGGTAAATGATGTTACCAATATATGGCTGACCTCCCAGAGAATATGATTAATACTTGGGGTTGGAAGCTAAACTGAGAATTTCATCCCATTACTTCACAGCACCTGGAAATGTCACTTCTGTTTTATATGTTTTTTTTTTGTTGTTGTTGTTTTTTAAAAAATTTACTTATGGAAAATTACATACACAAAAATGTGGGAAGAATAGTCTGATGTACTTTTTCTGTATCCATCCTCTAGCTTCAATTTATGACCCAATCTTGTTTTATCTTTTCACTCACTTGCCCCTTTGCACTCCACTATTTTGAAGCAAACCCCAGATTTGTCATTTGTCACCCACAGTTATTTTAATATGTATCTTTAAAAGTTGTTTTTTTATAATGACCATAATATCATTATAACACCTGAAAAGTTAACAATATGACCAAATGTTTGGACTCTTCAAATATGTGCTAAATGGACTCGGTTATGTCTTTTTTATTTTTCTTTTGACTGTTAAAATTTTCTTGTAACTGTTTTAAGTTTTTTTTGAAATAAAACTGGGCACAGTCCAAATACTGCATTTTGTTGTTACTTGTTTCAGTCTCTATAAATTTTCCCTCCTTTTCTCTTTTAATTTAAGAAATCTAGTTGTTTTGTCTTTTAGAGTTTCCTCACACAATCTGCATTTTGTTGATTGTATTATGGTAAAGTGATTTAACTTATTTTTATGCCCTGTAAACACAGTCTTGATCAAATTTAGGTTCGATTTGTTTAGTGTTCTCTCATGAAGCTGAGTAAAATCATGCTATACCCTGAAGTTCCAGATTTTGGTCCATACTGCATGCCCTAAAGAATATTTATTTCAGATCATAACTGCATATGAAGGCTATGGACATACTTCAGTAAGAAGAATTCCCAAATTGGGAATTAAATCATTAGTTATGAATCCATATTGAGACTAGATCTCGCTATATTGCCTGGGGTAATCCCGATCCTGCAGACTCAAGTGATCCCAGCCTCAGCCTTCCAGGCAGCTGGGATTAAAGGCATCCACCACCGCTTCTGGCTGTTTTTTTGAGAACCAGGTCTTGCTATGTTGCGGAACCTGAGAACTCAAGCGATTCCTGTCCTCTTGCTTCCCAGTGCTTGGATTATAGGGCGCACCACCACACCCGCCTCTAAGCTTGCTGTTAATTCAAGTGTCTTAGCCATTTTCATTTGGCTGTTTGCAAATATATGGCATGTGATTTTATTTTTCAAATGGATACAGACATTTACAATATTGTGATCACCTGTGTTACACTTAAAAGTTGGTGGAAAAGGTGAGGGTGGATAATAAAAAGGTGCCATTTGGTTAGCTGTTGTAGCTGGGCCTTCTAAGATGTAACATAGGTGAAGATTATAGATCCAGAGTCTGACCTTCAGATTAAAAAAACCATTTCCTACTAATGAAACTTATGACAGTAAGACAGTGATTTATAGTGATATTTCTGCTGACAGTGATTAGTGAAATGATTAGAAGTTTCTTGGTGAACCTGGATGAGATCAAAGTAAGGTTGGCAATTTGAGGGAATATTTCATCTGACCTGGGGTAAGACTTGGAGATTTAAAAAGTATATCTGCCTTGGAAAGCATACCTCTGTCAAAATCTTTGTAGTGTATAGAGGTGTCCCAATATTTTACTTCTTGTGTCCTTTTAAAATTCTGTGTGTTTTCCTTTATATTCTTGCATTTTACAATTATATACTACAGTTTACCATATTGTTATATTTTATTATTTATTCCTGGTGAACAAAATTCCAAGTCTCATCAGTAACCCATGTGTAATCATCTTTTGGGGTGGGTTTCTTTAACAAATGGGCTCATTTCATGCTGACTTACTGGTTCCAGATTCAGCTATCTCTCCTATTTGATGTCTGTAGCTCCTTGTTGTCTTACAAAGAGAACATTTGAATCATTCATGTCAAAACTAAACTTTGAACCTTTATAAGATAATATTAATTGATCAAGATGCCTATGGAGTGTTGGCAATGAAAAACAGCATGTATGTACACAAATTTCCTGGTTTCTGAAATCATTTATTGTTTATATAACTACTGTGCTGTTGAATGTAGGGGACAATTTTAAATATTCGACATAATCTGTGCTTGTTTTCTACTATGCTGAGGTACATCTACTGTGTTGGTTGATAATGGACTTAATATGTGTGTTTTCCTGCTTCCTCTGTGTCTGAGGCCCCAGACTGTTGGTAATATCAGGGCATTTACGTTGCTTCCAGAAGCCTCATTATTTTCTATACTTTAGATCATATATGGAAGCTTTCCTTAAATGAGAAGATGTGTCAGCATCTGTAGGCATGATGTTTAAAGAGAACTTAGTTTACCCCCATTCTTGAGATTAGGTATGTAGGGAGATTCTATTTTCTCTCCAACAATGTGCCTCCAGTTCATTTTTAATTTCAAAATTAATTTTGTGTCAAGCCAAACCTACAATCTGGCTATTTCTGTGTATTTGTCACAATTTTATTCAGTTCAGCTCAAAGACCATAAATTATTTAGTAGTTTGTAGGTGATGTGACACAAAGTTGAATAATACACAGTGGCCCTTACCCTTCAGGAACTTCAGTCTAGTGAATACATTTAAAAAATCTGGGGAATGTAGTAGCCCAATGGCATTTTAAAAAAACAGTAGGAAGTTACTTAAACTTTTCTGACTTTAGGTGTCAAGATTTAAATATCATACATGAACCAAATATAAAATATATTTTTAGTTTATATCCAATGTTAGAAGGTTAAAAAAATACAGTTGTCTGAAAGTTGAAATGATTTAGCTTTCCAACTCAGATTGTTGTGCCATTGGGAAGGTCTCAGTACCCTCTTCTAATAGACCAGTAGATTCATTTCCTGGTGTTTTGTAGGTAGGCACATTTTTCCTTTTTTGTGTGTGTTCTGAACTCCAAACAAGTAGCTGGGTTTATTCTGGAGGTTGTCATGAATGTTTCTAATCAAGGGATTTGATAATCCCCAATCAAGGTCATATGACATTTGTCAAATAATGATTATATCTAGCCAAGTTCTGCCCTCTATACAAATCAGCCACTGAGGCTACAGTATTTCTAAGCATATTTTTTCAGAAGACGAAATTTGCAAAAGGATTTCATTATAATATTTTACTTTTTTCTTCAGGAGACAGATGTAGCAATTTATATATTAAGGGGAATATGAATGTATACCCAGTTAAAGTGTGACACTCAAAACGTTCCAATTTCTAAAGGAACACTAGTAAAAGAAAAAAAAAAATATATATATATATATATATCCTATGTCAGTATAAACTCACTTGTGAGGTCTCAAGTAATCAGAATCTTATTCAAGTTATTCAGTAAACTTTGAGAACTAGGGCATTAAGGCCGGGCACGGTGGCTTGTGCCTGTAAGCTTCAGTCTATGAAGCGGCCGGGGCTAGGGATCGCGGTTCGAGTCGCGCCTGGGGCCCGTAGCAAGACCTAGATCCAAAAAAAAAAAAAAATAGCTGGGTGTGGTGGTGCACGCCTGTATTCCCATCTACCTGGAAAGCTGAGGCTGGGGATTGCTTGAGCCTGTGGTACCCCGGGCAACGAGAGCCTGCGGTTCCACCGGCAAAAACAGCAAGACCTAGTCTCAAAACA